>JBBPBX010082261.1:0-15772 GCA_038048925.1 Garcialebias charrua | reverse complement strand
TTAGCTGGCTTCCTTACGTAGATAGAGAACTTTTATCAACTGGCTTTGTATGTAAATGAATGTTTTTGTACAGCGCCCTGAGACAATATCTCTTGTGATTTGGTGCTATATACTGTAAATAAACTGAGCTGAAACTAAATTGAAATTATTTGGCTTGTCCACCACCACATTCTCTGGTTGATTAGCCATCATCTGCACTACTGAGCCAAACTTTGAGCAGGCTTGGGTCTTCTGCATGACCCAGGCACAGTTGCACAGCTGCTCAGATTAATCATGAGGCAGTAGACATCTTGGCATGCTGGGTAACTGATATGAAGCCACTAGGAGGAAGATCCTTGAAGGTTCAGGAGGAGGAGAAGAATTATGTGGGCAGCAGTTGCCTTATCCCTGTTCAGTCAAGACAAGTGAGATGAATCTCAGAGGAAGGAGAACAAGATGATCCTGCTGCTGAAGAAGATTTAGCTCAGCATACATTGTGGCCAACTTCAGGCAGCTTCCTCCATCAGGCCGTGATTCTGGCTCATCAGACCCACAACAACGAGGCCATCACCTACACCTACAGACTGTCGAACATGGCCTACGTTTAGGGGCAGCTTGACAGTGCAGAGAAACTCTTTAAAGCATTGATGAGCTTCATGCTGGAAGGTGGAACTCCACAGGATGACAACACCATCACTGAGATGACCACTATCTACGCTGAGCAGAACAAGGAGAAACTTGCAGAGCACAGCTTCAGGTTCTGCACTAAGTCTCTGGAGACTAAACTTGACATGCACAAAGAGCTGCCTGAGGTAGACCAGACAGAGGAGCAGGGTACTCTGAGAAAGGAGACATGCCTCCTGCTTGGTTTGTGTTTGAACTCATGAGCTTGATACCGAGCCTCAAAATTACACCTGATCTAGGCAGAACTGGACTGTAAGACAGCCTTGGACATCTGCCGCCAGGAGCAAGGAGAGACACACCCACAGACTCTTGTCCTGATGAGTGATCTGGCCACTATGTTGGACCTGCAGTGACATCATGATGAAGCCCTGGTCCTGGTACAGCGGGCAGTGGAGATGAGCCAGTCTGTGGGACACCCAGACCATCACGTGTTGCTGGAAACCTGCTGGCAACCTGTTGCACACAGGTCGACTGGAGGATTCAGTCCAGTTCTACCAAGAGGCCCTGGAGCTGGCCTGGCAGGCTGGAGACCAGGACGCTGTTGACATGATTCAAGAGAGACTGAAGGAGGTGAGGAAGAGGAGGAAGGAGGAGGAGCCAGAGGGTGCAGCAGAGTGACCGTGGGTGGAGTATCTAAGATCCATGATCCAAATCAATTGGTTTTCTGGGATCCCGGCATCATTATGTGCTAGTGTGCAAGTTTTTTTTTTCATTACCACACTGTTGACTTTCAACCAGAGGTTAAAAGCATTTAGGATTTTTTGGGGGCTCCAAACTCTATGTGTTATTTTTCACCACTTTTTATTGTCTGTCCAAACAGGTCTCACTTGTAAATTACTCTTTGAGGCTCAGTGTGACTTATCTGTTTAAATAAAGGTTGAATGAATGTTTGTTGGTCTGTGTTTGGTCGTTATATTTATTATCTGTGACGATTTTATGTCTATATTCTTTTTTTTGTACTTCATTTTGTATGTTGCCTGTTTGTTTGTTTGTTTGTACAGCACTTTGGTTGGACTTGTCACTGTTTTAAGTGCTCTATAAATAAAATGGTATGGTATGGTATGGATAAACCAGCCACTAGGGAGCACAAGCCAGTGTATCTCTTGTGCCGGTCCCAAGCCTGGGTAAATGGTGAGGGTTGTTTCAGGAATGGCATCCGATGTAAAACACTTGCCAAAACCATAATGCGAGTTCATCAAAGTGAAACCATACCGGATCGGTCGAGGCCCGGGTTAACAACGTCCGCCACCGGTGCTGTTGACAAACAGGGTGCCGGCGGAAATTGTACTACTGTTAGTCGAAGACGCCGAGGAGGAAAACGTGTCAGGAGACAGAGGGAGAGGAGGAAAGTGAAGAATGTAGGACTGAGGGTTGCAACTCTAAATGTGGGGACAATGACAGGCAAAGGTAGAGAGCTGGCTGACATGATGCAGAGAAGAAAGGTAGATGTTTTATGTGTCCAAGAGACCAAGTGGAAGGGCAGCAAGGCTCGCAGTATTGGAGCAGGGTTCAAACTGTTTTACCATGGTGTGGATAGAAAGAGAAATGGAGTAGGGGTGGTCCTGAAGGAGGAGTTGGCAAAGAATGTAGTAGAGGTGAAGAGAGTGTCAGATAGGGTGATGTGTCTGAAGGTAGAAGTAGAAGGTCTGATGCTAAACATAGTAAGTGGTTATGCTCCACAGGTTGGATGTGATGGGGAGGAGAAAGATAAATTTTGGAAAGATTTAGATGAAGTGATAGAGAGTATTCCCAGGGAGGAAAGAGTGGTAATCGGAGCAGACCTGAATGGACATGTTGGTGAAGGAAACAGAGTGGATAAGGAAGTGATGGGTATGTTTGGTGTCAAGGAAAGAAACCAGGAAAGACAGATGGTGGTGGATTTTGCCAAGAGAATGGAAATGGCTACAGTCAATACCTATTTCCAAATAAGGGAGGAACATAGAGGAGACAGGAATATAATGAGATGGGACATAGAGCAAAGAGGGAAGTAGCTAAGGCAAAGCAGAGGGAGTTCTATGGGAGATTGGACACTAAAGAGGGCGAGAAGGACTTGTACCGATTGACAAGACGATGGATCAGGCTGGAAAGGATGTGCAGCAGGTTAGGCTTATTAAAGATGGGAATGGGAATGTTCTAACAAGTGAGGAGAGTGTGATGGGAAGATGGAAGGATTACTTTGAGGAGCTAATGAATGAAGAGAATGAAAGAGAAAGAAGAGTGGAGGTCATAGAAACTGTGGACCAGGAAGTGGGAAAGATTAGTGAGGGTGAAGTCCGGAAAGCTCTGAAAAGAATGAAGAAGGGGAAGGCAGTAGGACCTGATGACATACCAGTGGAGGTTTGGAAATGTCTTGGAGAGATGGCAGTGAGGTTTTTGACTCAAATATTTAATGGAATATTTGAGGGTGAGAAAATGCCTGAAGAATGGAGAAGTGTGCTGGTTCCCATTTTTAAGAACAAGGGTGATGTACAGAGTTGTAGCAACTACAGGGGAATTAAGTTGATGAGCCACACAATGAAGATCTGGGAGAGAGTTGTGGAAGGAAGGCTTAGACAAGAGGTGACTATCTGTGAGCAGCAGTATGGTTTCATGCCAAGAAAGAGCACCACAGATGCCATCTTTGCTTTGAGGATGTTGATAGAGAAGTACAGAGAGGGTCAGAAAGAACTCCATTGTGTGTTTGTGGATTTAGAAAAAGCATATGACAGGGTGCCAAGAGAGGAGGTGTGGTATTGCATGAGGAAATCTGGAGTGGCAGAAAAGTATGTTAGACTGGTACAGGACATGTATGAAGACAGCAGGACAGTGGTGAGATGTGCTGTAGGAGTGACAGATAGCTTCAAGGTGGAGGTGGGATTGCATCAAGGATCGGCTCTGAGCCCCTTCTTGTTTGCTCTGGTGATGGACCGACTAACAGATGAGGTCAGGCAGGAATCCCCATGGACTATGATGTTTGCAGATGACATTGTGATCTGTGGTGAGAACAGGGAACAGGTGGAAGAGAACTTGGAGAGGTGGAGGTATGCACTTGAAAGAAGAGGAATGAAAGTCAGCCGTAGTAAGACAGAGTACATGTGTGTGAATGAGAGGGAGGCCAGTGGAACAGTGAGGCTACAAGGAGCAGAGGTCACAAAGGTGCAGGACTTCAAGTACTTGGGGTCCACTGTCCAGGAAAATGGGGAATGTGGTAAAGAGGTGAAAAAGAGAGTCCAGGCAGGATGGAGTGGATGGAGAAAAGTTTCAGGAGTGATTTGTGACAAAAAGGTGTCAGCAAAGGTCAAAGGAAAAGTTTACAAGACAGTGGTGAGACCAGCTATGTTGTATGGTCTGGAGACAGTGTCATTGACAAAAAGACAGGAGAAAGAACTGGAAGTGGCAGAAATGAAGATGTTGAGGTTCTCCTTAGGAGTGACAAGGATGGATAAGATCAGGAATGAGATCATCAGAGGTACAGCACATGTTGAACAACTGGGAGATAAAGTTAGGGAGGCCAGACTGAGATGGTTTGGACATGTCCAGAGGAGGGACAGTGGGTATATTGGTAGAAGGATGTTAGAAATGCAGCTGCCAGGAAAAAGACACAGAGGGAGGCCAAAGAGGAGATATATGGATGCAGTTAGAGAGGACATGAAGGTAGTTGGAGTGAGGACAGAGGATGCAGAGGACAGAGTGAGGTGGAGGAAGATGACTCTCTGTGGCGACCCCTGAAAAGGGAAAAGCTGAAAGAAGAAGAAGAAGATGGTATGGTATGGATCTGAAAGTCCCACAGTCTTAACCCTTCCATTCTCCTACACCCTTGGTGGAGTCTCTCACTTTGACTTTTGGACCTGTAGTCCATACTTGCCACATGTGTACACTAGCCGTGTAACTTATATTTATTTTTAATACTACTGAATCAGTGACCATCTGTAACTGATGGTTTCCACATATAGTTTTCCACTAGGGCCAGCATCTTACATTATACCTTTCCTAATTCAAACTGATAAAAAAATGTATTTTCCTTCAGGCAACTGTGGCTCAGTGGTTAGACCAGTCATCTTTCAATGAGAGTTGAAGGTTTGTCCACCAGTATATAGTTACATGTCCAAGTGGTTCATTATTTTATGCAGCCAAGGATACATTATACATTCTTCCTGTTGATTCTAAATAGTAAGTTTTATTGAATCATACAAAGTAGGCGTGTTATAGATTAACCGATTCAACCGGATGTCCGGTTTGACAAGCTAGCGATTTGGTTGCATCGGTAGCAGCCACGTAAACCGACAGCAACCAGCCACAAATCCAGAGATGAACCGGTTGAAAAGACACGGACCGGGTATCGCGAGACTTGCTGGGTTTACAATGCGTTTCTAAAACAACGCAAGAGTGAAGCTATTCTCACGCATGCGCCATAGCTCACGGACGAGCATGGATGTAAATAGTAGCCGCGCATGCTAGCGAGTCACCGCAAAAGATTTTCAACACATCAGCCAGACAAAAATCTAAAGTGTGGAACGTTTTCGGGTTTTACTAGAAGGACGGAAAACTTCGACAAAAGCCACGCTATTTGTAAGCTATGCAGAGCACCTCCGAAGTTCACTGGTAGCACAACAAACCTCGACCAACAACTTTTCAAGCCTCACAACAACGAGCAGGAGCACGCAGCTGCCACACACAAAGTGATGGGTAACGTTATCACTAAATTTTACGGGCAACTCAGTGATAGTTCACGAGCTACACAGGCCTTGAAGATCTCTTCCCCACTGCAGTAGCTTTGGACCCTGCCCTTCCTCAGTAGCAGTGATAACTCCTGTCAATGAGCCCACAGAATGGGTGAACAGTCTTGTTGTTACACAGAAGAATAAACACGTTGTTGGACCCGAACTGCGTTGTCTCAGCCTTCACCTATAATATAAGCTGCATGACTATGACCCACAGCCATACAAGATTAATAAGAAGCATAAAGCTACAACAGTAGCCATGATGCAGAGAGGACATTCACAAGCCTATCAGCAGAAGCAACATCCCTGTATCACAAGGTAAATCCCCCAACACACTGTCAAAATACATCTTACAGTGCATTCAGTTACAGTCTGCTGTGTTTTGTTGCTTTCACTAGATTTATTCTGCCTACTGTTTTTTGATTGTTTACATTGCGATATATGTGGACTTTTACAAATTTAAAAATGCTATAAGAATGTCACATTTATAGAAATGGTCCTTTTTCTTTCATAATGAAATATTTGTCTACCGGTACATCAACAAATGTTAAAACGTAGAATTATTTGAAGTTTAATCGAATCTAACCAAATCGAACCGAATCGCTTTTACACTGCATCGAATCGAATCGTTCCGTTTTAAAAATAAATCGTTTTTGAATCGAAATGTAACCTTTGTATCTAGATGTGAATCGAATCGTCTGTCACACAGAGATGTACAACCCTAATACAAAGACTCTAGACACAAATAATAATTTTCCCTCCTTTTTGCCAGTCTGTGGCTGATGATTCTGCTGGTTCTCAGGATTCAGTCCCTTCTGTCACAGGAGTCCAGTAAGTTGAAAGTGCTCAAGGCTGAAGGCCTAACAGGTGACTGGGTTGATTGGGGTACAGTAATGCTCTAAGCTATTTCTCTCCTACGTTTTTTTTTTTTTTCTTTTGTTTGTTGTTTAAGGAAATTCTACCATTGCTGTTCATCATGCTGAGGTCGCCGAGGTGGTTAAAAAGCTCCGCGGTGGCAAGGCTCCGGGGGTGGATGAGATTCGCCCGGAGTTCCTTAGGGCTCTGGATGTTGTAGGGTTGTGTTGGCTTACGCGACTCTGCAATATCGCGTGGACATCGGGGGCAGTTCCCTTGGATTGGCAGACTGGGGTGGTGGTTCCCCTATTTAAAAAGGGGGACCGTAGGGTGTGTTCCAACTATAGGGGGATCACACTCTTAAGCCTCCCTGGTAAGGTCTATTCAGGGGTTCTGGAGAGGAGGGTCCGTCGGATAGTCGAACCTCGGATTCAGGAGGAGCAGTGTGGTTTTCGTCCTGGTCGTGGAACACTGGACCAGCTCTACACCCTCAGCAGGGTCCTGGAGGGTGCGTGGGAGTTTGCCCAACCAGTTTACATGTGCTTTGTGGACTTGGAGAAGGCATTCGACCGCGTCCCTCGGGGGGTTCTGTGGGGGGTACTCCGGGAGTATGGGGTACCAGGCCCTTTGATAAGGGCTGTTAGGTCCCTGTACGACCGGTGTCAGAGCTTGGTCCGCATTGCCGGCAGTAAGTCAGGCTCGTTTCCGGTGAGAGTTGGACTCCGCCAAGGTTGCCCTTTGTCACCGATTCTGTTCATAACTTTTATGGACAGAATTTCTAGGCGCAGCCAAGGTGTTGAGAGGATCCGTTTTGGTGACCTTAGAATCGCTTCTCTGTTTTTTGCAGATGATGTGGTCCTACTGGCTTCATCAGTTCGTGATTTACAACTTTCACTGGAGCGGTTTGCAGCCGAGTGTGATGCGGCCGGGATGAGGATCAGTTCCTCCAAATCCGAGGCCATGGTCTTGAGCCGGAAAAGGGTAGCATGCCCTCTCCGGGTCGGGGAGGAGGTCCTGCCCCAAGTGGAGGAGTTTAAGTATCTCGGGATCTTGTTCACGAATGAGGGAAAACTGGAGCGTGAGATCGATAGGCGGATAGGTGCAGCGTCCGCAGTGAAGCGGGCGCTGTACCGGTCTGTCGTGGTGAAGAGAGAGCTGAGTCAAAAGGCAAAGCTCTCAATTTACCGATCGATCTACGTTCCCACCCTCATCTATGGTCATGAGCTTTGGGTTATGACCGAAAGAACAAGATCTCGGATACAAGCGGCTGAAATGAGTTTTCTCCGCAGGGTGGCTGGACTCTCCCTTAGAGATAGGGTGAGAAGCTCAGTCATCCGGGAGGGACTCGGAGTAGAGCCGCTGCTTCTCCACATCGAGAGGAGCCAGTTGAGGTGGCTCGGGCATCTGGTTAGGATGCCTCCTGGACGCCTCCCTGGTGAGGTGTTCCGGGCATGTCCCACCGGGAGGAGACCCAGAGGAAGACCCAGGACGCGCTGGAGGGACTATGTTTCTCGGCTGGCCTGGGAACGCCTTGGGATTCCCCCGGAGGAGCTGCTCCAAGTGGCTGGGGAGAGGGAAGTCTGGGCCTCCCTACTTAGGCTGCTACCCCCGCGACCCAACCCCGGATAAGCAGAAGAAGATGGATGGATGGATGTTCATCATTCTTTAGTTTGTAGCAGGTCGTTTTTGTAAATGAGCCCTCGAGGCTCAATGAGATTTATCTGACTAAATAAAGGTTGAATGAATGAATGAAAAGCAGGTCTTCATTGTGTTAATTCAGTCCAAAGTTCATCTGTCCAGCAGGTGAAACAGGAGTCAGGCAGCATGCATTTTTTCACCAGCGGTCACAGCCGGTGGGTTGGTTGTCTGCTCCTGGTTGAGAATTAAATCAGCTAGAGGTTCACATCTTTCCATCTGCTGGTTGTGTCCAATAATCATGGTCCTTCACATGGATAAGGGTAGGAGTCCTAAAGTTCCCACTTCTGGACTTCATGGACCGTCTAACAGTTTCCAACACATTCTCTGAGCATGTGTTTATATTGTGTTGTGTTGAATTCATGTTACACAATATTTTGCTTAAAACTTTGGCATTGCCTCTGGTTATAATTTTGTCAGTCTGTTGGCCAACATTTTATGAAGAACTGGTCTTTATTTAGTGAAAGTAGTCACAGACAGTACATTTGCAACTTAATGCCATTTCAAGTTAAACAATTCAAATAACCGCCTTAGTCACCTTACCCAAACAAAAACTGGCTGTAATTGAGTAATTTCTCAACACAGGATGGTTTTAGTCTAAAACTCTAGAATGAAAGGCTGCGGTTGATCTGGATTCCTTCACGGGTTGATAGATCTTTAATACCTTAGAAAAGAGAACATAATATTGTGAATTAGTGAATTCAGTTATTTGTTGTTCAAGTCTGCTGAGTCGTTAAAAGAACAAACCTGTTTTATTCTGCTCCTTTCTCAGAGATACATCTTAGAGGAAGCCCACATCTTCAAAGTTTGGACCCTGGTGCCCCTCTGGTTGGGTTCTTTCTGAAATATTTCATGTAGATTGTTGTCCTTGAGGCACGGGGAGAATGCAGTTTGAGAACATGCTGTGATACACCATGCAGTGCCCCACATGTGGTGCGTTGCATTAGCGTTGAACTCATTGTACCTTCTGTCAGTCTGGATCTTGTTATACCACAAACATGTTTATTTAATGGGCACAGAAAATGTAAACTTAAACTGTACTGTTTTTTTTTTTCCTCAAGAGGCATAAAAAAAAATCTGACCATCTGTTCATCTGAAGCAAAGCATCACACAGGAACATGCAGGGATCACGGGTGGTCATTTGAACCTCCATGCATCAACGGGAGCAGAGTTCAGATAAGAATACTAGAAGATTGCTCTCTAACTGTGACATTTCCTGCTGAATTAGGAAATGCAATTAGAGGGTTAATCTCACTGTTGTTCCCCTTTCGCTCTGCCTTCATTCTGTTTCTGCCTGCTTTGAATCCTGAATTCAGTCAGTAAACTGGATTACCTCAGCCCCTGTTGTCAAATTCACTCTCCACCTTCAAAGATCTGTTGTTCTTTTTCTCTCCTCATTTTCTTTTCATTTGTCTGCTCTGTCAGTCTGATGGCTGACTGATGAGGGTGGACACATCCATTTAACCAGCAGGAAGGAGCAGAGAGTTGCTTTTGATTTTAAAGCTGTACTACTTTTTCTTTGATTCATCATTGGTTCTTTTATTATTTTTTTTAAATCACAAACAGGCATGTACTGTGTACTGCACATGCCCTTAAACTGTAAATCGATTAAAGTGATTATACCAACCTTTACCTGAGAACCAATCCACACTTCTCTAATATTATTTTTATAATGATTTCATACTGTGTTTGCCCCTCACATTCACATGCATATTGAAGTTTACAGAAATAAAAACTGAATTTTACCTTCCAAAGAGGAGCATTAAAAATGTGTGTATATGGGTCAATTCGTCCTTACCTCATGACCTGATGCAGGTGAGGGCCAGAACATAAATCTAGGCTAAATCAATATTCAGCTTCTTCTTCAAGACAAATATTACACAGCAATATAATTAACAATTACCTCAAATGATAGAATGAGATAAATTATGTTTTTTAAATAATTTTATCTGAATTTATCAAGGTTGAGTCATGTCCTCTGGATGGATTCTTCTTTATTGAAACATTTCTTCTTTTGTCCAAATGACTTCTTCAGTCTGAGGAGCTGCAATAAACTCAGTCTTATAAGCAGCACCTTCTCCTAGTGGATCAATAAGTTTGTTGGTAACATCCAGAACTAGCTGCTCATATGCAAAGGGAGGACCACCGACCTAAAAAAACAATTGTTAACACCCTGATGGCCACTTGCTATTCACAGAGGGCTGAGTGATACTAGCAATAACAGCATTGTAAGAGGGGGACAGTTGAACCCGGAGGCCTCCACCTCTGTTTAATGATGGACGGTTTCTTTTCACAAAGATGGCCTCCTTTACTCCTCTCTCAAACCATCGTTCCTCTCTATCAAGGATGTGAACATCTTCATCCCTGAAAGAGTGACCGCTGGCCTGGAGATGAGTGTAGACTGCAGAGTCCTGACCTGATGATGTTGATCTTCTGTGCTGGTCCATCCTTTTGGCCAGTGGCTGTTTAGTTTCCCCGATGTAAGACTGATCACCCTCCTGACACTGAACAGCATACACAATATTACTCTGTTTGTGCCGGGGGACTGGATCTTTGGGATGAACCAGTCTTTGCCGTAATGTATTTTGGGGTTTAAAAGCCACTGGGACGTTGTGTTTAGAAAATAAACGTCTCAATGTCTCTGAAACTCCCGCAACATCTGGAATGACCACTGGTCTGGGTCTGGGTTCCTTCTTTTCACCTGATGGCTGGCTGGAGTCCTGTTTGGGTTTCTTCTCTGCTTTCAGGAAGGCCCAGTTAGGATATCCACATTTCTCTAGAGCCTGTTTTGTGTGTGATTTCTCCTTCTGTCTGGCTCCTGAGTTAGTGGGGACGCTGTCTGCTCTGTGGTACAGAGTCCTATTCAGTTCAATTCAATTCAGTTTATTTAGATTGTGCCAAGTCACAACAGAAGTTATCTCAGGGCACTGAACAGAAACATTGATATATAAAATAATAATTTTACACAATTTATCAGAAGAGCAGACTGCTTTGAGTCTGAGTTAATCACAAAACTCTCTTCTTGAGCAAACATGACCTTTTCAACTGTCGACGAGGGAGGAATATGAGATTTGTTAGGTGTTTCCTCAGACTGATGAAGCCTTCTGGATGGAGGGCGAAAACATCTCAGCACAAAAAAAAAAAAAGAAACTGTCCAGATACATTGACTGAACATTTTTGGATTTTATACCTGGATTATTGAGCATGGGTTTAACATGCCCACCGTTTTGGATTATGAATCGGCATAAACCACCTTTCTCATTCAGATCACAAATTCATACGGCTCGAGTTAAACCAGCTCAGAATAATTCGAATGGAACGTTTACATGATACATTTTTATTCTGAATGGCCGTTTAATCAGATTGCTTATGTCCATGTAAACATGACTACTGACTTCTGTTCAAGATGAACTAAAGAAATCAAATGAACTCCTGGTCATGGTTGAGAAACACTCTGGCTCCAAGCTAAATGAAAGAAACTGCTTTGTTCTACTGTTGTTAACTGTTAGCTGTGTTAACTTTAACTGATTGTTGTTCATTTCTATTAATTTCCTTAATCACCACACAAAATTTTACAATTGCATTCAATTTTCAGTTAAAAAAAGGTATATATGTTATCTAATATTTAATTTGTTGTGGTTTTTTGGTATGCAACTACAAAGTTTTTCCCTTTTCTTCCTCCCCCAGGTCAAAGTTGTGTCTCGTGAAAAACAGTCCATTCTAATAAATCAGCGAAACGGACGCCTCCCACCCCCAGCTGACAGGTGCACAGCTTTCTGAATTGGATTTCTTATTTGATTTGAAGTAATAAAGAGGAAAAAAGATCCATTGAAATAACACCAAAATAATATAAAGTGAAAAGTGATGACATCATTACCGAATCAAATAGAAACACAAACACTCAGATACAAGACCCCGGCCTTTACTCCCCCCCAGACACACACACACACACACACACACACAAAAACCATATGTAGTTGGTTAATTAAGATCCTACCATGTTGACAGAAATTTCCTGCTTTTTGACTTTCCTCTGTTCTTCTGTTTCTGTTCTGGTCCCCTCTGCTCCAAACAGATTTGAAAACAGAATATCTCCACTGTTGGTGTCAGCAGGTTTCGCTACAGCTGTTTCTGGGTTTGAGCTCATGTCTGGTCTTGGTAGTGGTCGTATCAATGGACTAAAACCAGCTGAATGTGTCCACAGGGCAGAAAATCTGATGTCCCAAATGGAAGTATTGGACCTGCCTGTTCGGCTCACTGGCCGCAAGTTTGGATCTGCTTGATGAACGCAGGTTGTTGAACGATACTGTCCCAGAACTGTAAATGAGTTAAAAAAAACTGAGGATGAAACATTAAAAATAATTTCTAATTCCACATAAAATAGTCTAAATTGTTAAAAAAAAATACTGTACACTGAACAAAACAATACACTGCAATAAGTAATTTACAATATTTATTTGGAGGAACTAATCCATCCATCCATCCATCCATCTTCTTCCGCTTATCCGGGGTCGGGTCGCGGGGGTAGCAGCCTAAGTAGGGAGGCCCAGACTTCCCTCTCCCCAGCCACTTGGAGCAGCTCCTCCGGGGGAATCCCAAGGCGTTCCCAGGCCAGCCGAGAAACATAGTCCCTCCAGCGCGTCCTGGGTCTTCCTCTGGGTCTCCTCCCGGTGGGACATGCCCGGAACACCTCACCAGGGAGGCGTCCAGGAGGCATCCTAACCAGATGCCCGAGCCACCTCAACTGGCTCCTCTCGATGTGGAGAAGCAGCGGCTCTACTCCGAGTCCCTCCCGGATGACTGAGCTTCTCACCCTATCTCTAAGGGAGAGTCCAGCCACCCTGCGGAGAAAACTCATTTCAGCCGCTTGTATCCGAGATCTTGTTCTTTCGGTCATAACCCAAAGCTCATGACCATAGATGAGGGTGGGAACGTAGATCGATCGGTAAATTGAGAGCTTTGCCTTTTGACTCAGCTCTCTCTTCACCACGACAGACCGGTACAGCGCCCGCTTCACTGCGGACGCTGCACCTATCCGCCTATCGATCTCACGCTCCAGTTTTCCCTCATTCGTGAACAAGATCCCGAGATACTTAAACTCCTCCACTTGGGGCAGGACCTCCTCCCCGACCCGGAGAGGGCATGCTACCCTTTTCCGGCTCAAGACCATGGCCTCGGATTTGGAGGAACTGATCCTCATCCCGGCCGCATCACACTCGGCTGCAAACCGCTCCAGTGAAAGTTGTAAATCACGAACTGATGAAGCCAGTAGGACCACATCATCTGCAAAAAACAGAGAAGCGATTCTAAGGTCACCAAAACGGATCCTCTCAACACCTTGGCTGCGCCTAGAAATTCTGTCCATAAAAGTTATGAACAGAATCGGTGACAAAGGGCAACCTTGGCGGAGTCCAACTCTCACCGGAAACGAGCCTGACTTACTGCCGGCAATGCGGACCAAGCTCTGACACCGGTCGTACAGGGACCTAACAGCCCTTATCAAAGGGCCTGGTACCCCATACTCCCGGAGTACCCCCCACAGAACCCCCCGAGGGACGCGGTCGAATGCCTTCTCCAAGTCCACAAAACACATGTAAACTGGTTGGGCAAACTCCCACGCACCCTCCAGGACCCTGCTGAGGGTGTAGAGCTGGTCCAGTGTTCCACGACCAGGACGAAAACCACACTGCTCCTCCTGAATCCGAGGTTCGACTATCCGACGGACCCTCCTCTCCAGAACCCCTGAATAGACCTTACCAGGGAGGCTTAAGAGTGTGATCCCCCTATAGTTGGAACACACCCTACGGTCCCCCTTTTTAAATAGGGGAACCACCACCCCAGTCTGCCAATCCAAGGGAACTGCCCCCGATGTCCACGCGATATTGCAGAGTCGCGTAAGCCAACACAACCCTACAACATCCAGAGCCCTAAGGAACTCCGGGCGAATCTCATCCACCCCCGGAGCCTTGCCACCGCGGAGCTTTTTAACCACCTCGGCGACCTCAGCACCAGAGATCGGAGAACCCGACCCAAAGTCCCCAGGCTCTGCTTCCTCAGTGGAAGACGTGCCAGTAGGATTGAGGAGGTCTTCGAAGTATTCCGCCCACCGACTCACAACATCCCGAGTTGAGGTCAGCAGCACGCCACCTCCACCATAAATGGTGTTGGTCTCGTACCTCTTTCCCCCCCTGAGACGCCGGATGGTGGACCAGAATCGCCTCGAAGCCGTACGGAAGTCATTCTCCATGGCCTCTCCGAACTCCTCCCACGCCCGAGTTTTTGCCTCAGCAACCACCCGAGCCGCATGCCGCTTGGACTGCCGGTACCTATCAGCTGCTTCCGGGGTCCCACAAGCCAAAAAGGCCCAATAGGACTCCTTCTTCAGCCTGACAGCATCCCTCACTGCCGGTGTCCACCACCGGGTTCGAGGGTTGCCACCTCGACAGGCACCAACAACCTTGCGGCCACAGCTCCGATAAGCTGCCTCGACAATAGAGGCGCGGAACACGGCCCACTCGGACTCCATGTCCCCCGCCTCCCTCGGAACGTGTTCAAAGCTCTCCCGGAGGTGGGAGTTAAAGCTCCGTCTTACGGGAGACTCTGCCAGACGTTCCCAGCAGACCCTCACGATACGTTTGGGTCTGCCAGGTCTGACCGGCATCCTCCCCCACCATCGGAGCCAACTCACCACCAGGTAGTGGTCAGTAGACAGCTCCGCCCCTCTCCTCACCCGAGTGTCCAAGACATGCGGCCGCAGATCAGATGAGACGACAACAAAGTCGATCATCGAACTGCGACCTAGGGTGTCCTGGTGCCAAGAGCACATATGGACACCCTTATGCTTAAACATGGTGTTCGTTATGGACAATCCATGACGAGCACAGAAGTCCAATAACAGAACACCACTCTGGTTCAGATCAGGGGGGCCGTTCCTCCCAACCACACCCCTCCAGGTCTCACTGTCATTGCCCACGTGAGCGTTGAAGTCCCCCAGTAGAACAAGGGAGTCCCCAGGAGGCGCACTCTCCAATACCCCCTCCAAGGACTCCAAAAAGGGTGGGTAGTCTGAGCTGCCGTTTGGTGCATAGGCACAAACAACAGTCAGAGCCCGTCCCCCCACACGTAGGCGAAGGGAGGCTACCCTCTCGTTCACCGGGGTGAACCCCAACGTACAGGCACCAAGATGGGGGGCAACCAGTATGCCCACTCCTGCTCGGCGCCTCTCACCAGGGGCAACTCCAGAGTGGAAGAGTGTCCAACCCCTCTCAAGGAAACTGGTTCCAGAGCCAGAGCCATGCGTTGAGGTGAGTCCGACTATTTCTAGTCGGAACCTCTCAACCTCACACACTAGCTCAGGCTCCTTCCCCACCAGAGAGGTGACATTCCATGTCCCAATGGCCAGCTTCTGTAGCCGAGGATCAGACCGCCAGGGTCCCCGCCCTCGGCCGCCACCCATCTCACATTGCACCCGACCCCTTTGGCCCCTCCCACAGGTGGTGAGCCCATGGGAAGGGGGACCCACGTCTCCTCTTCGGGCTGTGCCCGGCCGGGCTCCATGGGTAAAAGCCCGGCCACCAGGCGCTCGCCAGCGTGCCCCACCTCCGGGCCTGGCTCCAGAGTGGGGCCCCGGTGACCCGCGTCCGGGCGAGGGAAAACTTAGTCCATTAATTGTACTCATCATAGGGGTTTTTGGGCTGCACTTTGTCTGATCCCTCACCTATGACCTGAACTAATTTGTGGAGCAAAAATTTTTTTAGGCCCTATCGACCACTTTTCAAAAGTTATAATTTTAGTTTATTTAAATGAACCAGACACATTATACATCAGCGGATTATTCACTCCACTGCAGGTTGTTTGTA
>JBBPBX010082260.1:0-15772 GCA_038048925.1 Garcialebias charrua | reverse complement strand
TAATGAGAAAATCTTGGCATATATTAGTGATTAGTTGGTTAGTTTGTTAGTTAATGTGATTAGTTCTGCTCTGCTGAATGTTCCACCTGTTAACCTATAGGATAAATAAAAAAATGGTGCAGGGAAATAGATTTTCCCTTCATTGGTTACACTGCAACATTAAGCATTCATTCAACATTAATTAATCTGCTGAAAAGGGGAGGAATGTAAACCCAGTTATGGTAAGGTTCCTCTGCTTGTCCATCACAGCTGTGGAAACATGTGATTGTAAAGTGCATTTCCCCTTTTCAGATATAAATTATTCACAATCTTATTTTGCGTGTTCCTTCACGATCGTCAGAAGTCCAGATTTGACCTGTAAATGAAAAAATAGAAAAAGTCAGCACTAAATCTATAAAAATTACCCCAAACATTCAGATCAAGAGGTGGGTTCAACAGAATCTTGTTGAGCAACTACTATCCAACAACCTGTTTTTAGGCACTTATTAAAATGATCTTTTATAACTTTATCAAATGTATAACTGTTTCCAGCTCTCATCACTGTATGAAAAGTTAAAACGTTGATCTAATTAGTTATTTGAAAAGTGTGTTTATGCAGCAAAATGTTCCTTTTTTGACATCCCCTTTTGAAACAGGAGGCAATCAAAAAACATCCTGTTACAAAGAAAATAATGGAATGCTCATAACACAAACGTCATCTGTACTACAGGTGGAAATACTACCAGAAAGGAAAAACAAAAACTCAAAACATCCGAACCCAACTACTTAGCAGCAGACTTACTACTCCCACCATAAGACACATCACCCCATTTGACACATGTTACACCACCACTACATCTCATGCCAACTCCTTCTTCAACATAACCTCTACTCAATCTCTCCTTCTACCCACACCATGGTAAGAGAGCTTGAATCCTGCTCCAATACCGTGGGCCTTGCTGCCCTTCCACTCGGTCTCCAGGACAAAGAAAACATTTACCTTCCTTCTCTGCATCATGCCAGCAAACTCTCTACCTATGCCTGTCAAAAAGGTGAGGAAAAAGAAAAGAAAAAGAAAAACACCCATCCAAAAAGGAACGCAACAGGTGCCCATATCGAACAACCGTACTGTGAGTACGTGAAGGATGAAACAAAAACGTGTGCGGCCATGCATGTCACGTGTCAGTGAGATCTGTACATGTATGTATGATTAATGAGTGTACGTGAGGTTCTACCATAGCAAAGAATTCTGATCATGAAAAACTGTAGTTATTGAATCACCACCTGAAGATCACATGGTCAGCTGACACATCAGCCAGGCTGCTATGTTTGGTAGTGACGTTTTCCAGCTTGACTTTCACTTGTCATGAGTTCTCCAGCCCCCATAGGAGATGTGAAGAGTTCAGCAGTGGGTGCAGACCACAGTTCATAGACTTGAGTTGAAACTGGTGCAAAAACGTAAAACTCCATGTAACAGTTCAGGCATGAGTCATGACAGCTTGCGGCTTTAGCTGAACATGATGCATTTCGGCAGTTCAGTGCAAATGGTGTCAGCTTGCAGCTCAGCTGAACACAACGCAATTTGACAGTTCAGTGCAGTCCAGTGCAGGTGCCAACAGGAGTTGTTAGCAAAACCTAGCTTCAATGACAGCACAAAATGTGATCTGTCCAAGAATGGCGTTCGAAACCACAGAGTCATGATGCAACTAGTCCATGCTACGGTTGAGGGAACCTAGGTGTATGCAAACGAGTGTACTGAGCAATGCAAATGTTGTAGGGTGAGGAATAAAAATGTAAATTGAGAGTTGCATATCTGTGTATAAGTGAAATGCACCACCAAGTACAAAGAATTAACTGCTAACCAAACGTCGTCATGGAACACCTGCAACAGTCACTGATTAGATGCCAAGCTGAAATCCTCAGAAAACACCTAAATAAAGTCACCCCCCGCAGCATGAGTCATGAACACACCAGTACATCTGCCAGCAACGAGAAGACTCCCATCTGGACTCTGTCAGGCAGGACAGAAGGCCAAACACATCCTGCAGAACAAACAAGCGGCAGTCATCCAAGAAGAAAAGAAATACACATATAAAAAAAACAAATAAATAAAATAAAAATAATCCACCAAAGTACTTCAAACCACTACTACACAGGCCATGTTCATATGTCATTAAACATGACCTGCACCCCACCAGGCTGAAGTGATGAGAACTGGAAACGTAACAATTAATGGCGTGAAATTAACCCTGCATGTACTCCTTTAGGCAATGCAAAAAGCTACCTGCAACAGGTAATATATCATTTGCCAACATGTTCATGGGAACCTCACCTATAAAAATCTGAAATGTACCTTTAACCCTGAAAATAACCAACAAAACTACGTAAATGAACCACCTATGAAAATTATATGCTAATAATTAAAGTGCAAAACATCTCCTGAGAGTCTATCTAATCCATAGCGCCCAGAACAGTTGTGGGATAGTCCCTCGTCCAGAAAGTTGCCCAAGAAGAAATAAACAGATAACATTCAGGTTTCAAACTAACTACTGTACTCTGGAGTTTTCTCAAAAGCAGCACTGAAGGAACTACTGTACACTAATAAACAGTAACTTTTACAGTCCCATCCTGAGCTGATTAAGTTGTAAAACTCCCCGTTATCAGCCGAAAACCTTGAGCCGGACCACTAGCAGGTCCAGAACCAGAACCAAGGAGACAACTCAGTGAGATTTATGGATGAAAAAGGCATTTGTGCCCGTGCAGGCAGATTCACAGGCGCGTATGGGGGGGTTGAGGGAGGAGGGGAGGAGATGTCTCCTTCCCGGTACCTCTTTCACTGCGTGTCAGGCACCAACAGGAAAGTGTTATCTTGTTAGAAGCCATAAATCTGAGTTCGAGCCAGCAGCTTTCATCTGCGAAACTGCTTCGGGCACATCCCCAGACCAGGTTCCTGTCTCCCTGGCTTTTACACTCACAAACGCAATAAATGAGAATAAAAATAAAAATAAAAAATCTGTCTAATGGGCAAACTGTTAACTGTCAATTAACTAACAACTGCACTCCGGAGTCTCTTCAACAGCAGCACCGAACAAAACTAACGGAACAAACAGCAGCCCTGAGCCGTTCCCTGGACCAGAACTTCCAGAGGCTATCTGTGGCGGGGGAGGAGGGGGGGAAGGGAGGAGGGGAGGAGATGTCTCCATCCTGGTACTGACTGGGAGGAGGGGAGCCCTATCTGTAGGAAGGGAGACTGGCCGTGTGACAGCTGCATGTGCAGGTTCCAGCCAGCCCTCTGCATCCAACAACCCACAAAACAATATATGAAAATAAATAATCTTTCCCTGTTGCCTTTGTTTGCGTACAGCACTTTCCGGAGTACAGGTCACAAGCCTCTAAGTGAAACAGAAAAAAAAAAAAGAAAAAAGAAATGAATAAACAAAAGAAAGTAAAAAATAATAAATGAAAATAAAAATAAAAAGTTTGCGACCTATAAACCGGAAAATACGGTAATTAACTTCAACTGGGAAGGGGAGGAAAAATGTGACTCTGACAACGATCACAGGTCCCGGTTGTGAACTTTAATCACATGCACGGCAACCTGTGAACCCGGAGTGGCAACCCACTCTGAACGGCGAAAATCATGTGCTGGATAAAAGCCCTGTGACTCGACGGCGACAGTCCCGGAGTTCACGATCAAGCCTCGGCCCCACAATCTCCCGGAGTCCAAAAAATAAATAAATAAAAAGAAAGTGTCTCCTAGCCAACAGGCCGGAGCTCATAGAGGGGGGAAAAGCAAACAAGGGCACTCGTAAATTTTCCCTGCGCGTGTGTGGAACTTCTGTGCTTTACACTTTACTTACATGTACAAGAACCGCAAAAAAATTGCACATTCAAATGAAATACCAACAGTAGTTCACGTTTTTTACTTTTAGCTGCTAACACAATAAACCATTGGCCCACCTGGAGACAAACAGCCCTCAGTCAACAAATAATTTAGTGTGTCCAAACGCAGACGTTTCGTGTAAGGGGAGTTCTGCTCACCTACTCTGTGAAGCACCGGTTGTTGACTGCGCGCGTGCTCGTCCCTGTCGGTGGGGGGAAACCCTCCAAATCGTCTCCCTTCACAACCTCCAACGTCGGTGGTCACCAAATTGTTGCGAATTCAAAAGGTTGAAGGAAGCTCTGAAACGAATGTGCAAGTTTATGCAGGTTTATTGTACATAATAAGAATAAACCTTACAGCAACAACAGACCTCTCACCGAGCACAAGTCCACACACACATCTTCAAAGGCAGGGCCACGGTTATAAAACCCCGGATGTCGTCACCGCCTCCTGGAACCTGGAACCGCCTTGGACTGCTTCAGGACCGCCCTGGAACCACCTACACTACCACGTGACCCTCCTTTCTGTCAACAAACTATCAGCTTCAATGTAAACATCAAATGTTGGGTCTGTTGAATTGTGCAGGCGTGTAACTGTTCCCTAGTGAAAACAAAGCCCGAGAGAAAGACGTTCTGCCTAGTGTCACATTTCACATTATAAGGCAGAATTAAGTGAATACAAATAATGGAACATAATGGGTGTAATGTAATACTGATAGAAATATATTTCATCCTGTTGTAATTTTACTGTTTCTTCTTATTATTTTTATTCTTCCGCCAAATAAATTGGCCTTTTGGGGGCTTTATCATATATGAAAACTCACCAAATTTGGCGGACTCATCAGGACTGGTGAAAATTTACGTATTTTGGGGGCGTGGCAAAAATCAGAAAAGAAACGGCTCAAGAGCGCCCTCTAGAAATTTTCAAAATACCCTCCGCATAACCTTAGTTTGACGTAGAATCATGAAATTTGGTACACTTGTCCAACTCACCAAGATGTACAGAAAACCCTCTGGCACCAACGTTGTACGATAAATGGTAAGGCGGCCATTTTAGAACGATGACCTAATTTTCACACCTTTTTGGCCGTTTACAGCCTCCGCATTTGAACGAACTCCTCCTATGGATTTCGCTCGATTTGGTTCAAACTTGGCCAGTTTCTTCACAAGGCACGGGGGAACAAACGATATCAAAATTGTGCGTTTTCATGCATGCTCAAGGGGCGGGGCCAGACATCAAAGTTGTACATCTCGCCATGAAAAACGAAACGCTTACAGCTCTTACACGAAAACAGTCTAATACATCAAACCTTCAGTGATTGACACACATCCGGTCCCCTGCAAAACTGTATGGTCAAATCATGACATCACTTAAGCCACGCCCCCTGACAACAGGAAGTGTAAAGTTTTACTTTGAACGGTCCATATCGGACCCCTGTTACCTAATCAGCGTGACATTGTGTCCAGTGACCGAAGACATGTTGGTGTAACAAGCTTTCCAGCACTGATCGTTTTGGGTGGAGCATGTGGGCGTGGCGACGTGGCGAAGTAAGACGTAACGCCGTCACCATACGTTTGGTTCTAAACTCCACAGATTTGATCCGAGGAGTACCAAAATCAGTATGATCGATCATTGCCCACCCCTTGAACAGGTGTCTATGCTAATTAGCAAATAGCCTCCACAGCGCCCCCTAGAATATTTAAAAACATCAGTCCCAAGCCATTTTTGGCCCAAAATTTCTGAAAATCGGTGAATATATGTATCTTCTCAGGATCTACCAAAAACTCTCTTGGAGCACTGGTCCAAAACAAACACGAAGTCGGCCATTTTGGGTCAAAGGTCATTTTCCCACGTTTTTGAGTTACGTATTTAAACAAACTACTCTTAGGGATTTTGAAGGATTGCCTTCAAACTTGGTGAATATGCCCTTAACACATTGGACAGTAAAAGTTAACAAAAGCTTGCATTTTCGTTTATGCTAAAGGGGCGTGGCCAGGCCTCAAACTTGCGCTTCACGCCATAAATTTCAAACCGCTATAACTTTCACATTGAAAGACTAAAATGTACCAAACTTGGCATGAGTCATCCCTGTTGAATGCCCGACGATCCTCTGTGGTCATGTTGTGATGTCATCGAAGCCCCGCCCCCTCAGAACAGGAAGTTACTTTTTTATTGGATTACTACAGTTATATCTCAGTGATACATCATCCAATCTGCACGAGATTTATTGTGATTCATCAGTGAACACTTCTACACACATTGATAATGTTATGTAAATTTTTACTCCATAGCGCCCCCTATATTATTACTACAGTTATATCTTAGTGATACATTATCCGATCTGCACGAGATTTATTGTGCTTTATCAGTGAACACTTCGACACACATTGATAATGTTGTGTAAATTTTTACTCCATAGCGCCCCCTATATTATTACTACAGTTATATCTCAGTGAAACATCATCCGATCTCCACGAGATTTATTGTGCATCTTCAGTGAGACCTTGTGGACACATTGATATTATGGTTTAACATATGACTCCAGAGCGCCCCCTAGATTATTCAAACTGTTATATCTCAGTGAGACATCATCCGATCTGAACCAGATTTATTGTGCAACATCAGTGAGCCCTTGTGGACACATTGATATGGTGGGCTAAAATTTGACTCAAGTGCGCCCCCTACATTATTTCTATAGTTATATCTTAGTGATACATCATCCGATCTGAACCAGATTTATTGTACATCATCAGTGAGACCTTGTGGACACATTGATATTATGGTTTAACAAATGACTCCAGAGCGCCCCTTAGATTATTCAAACTGTTATATCTCAGTGATACATCATCCGATCGGTACCAGATTTATTGTACGTCATCAAGGAGCAGTTCTAAACGCATTGATATTGTTGTGTAAATTTTGACTCCATTGCGCCCCCTACATTATTTCTATAGTTATATCTCAGTGATACATCATCCGATCTGAACCAGATTTATTGTGCATCATCAGTGAGACCTTATGGACACATTGATATTGTGGTTTAACATATGACTCCAGAGCGCCCCCTAGATTATTCAAACTGTTATATCTCAGTGAGACATCAGTCGATCTGAACCAGATTTATTGTGCATCATCAGTGAGACTTTGTGGACACATTTATATTGTGGTTTAACATGTGACTCCAGAGCGCCCCCTAGATTATTCAAACTGTTATATCTCAGTGAGACATCAGTTGATCTGAACCAGATTTATTGTGCATCATCAATGAGCCTTTGTGGACACATTGATATGATGGGCTAACATTTGACTCAAGTGCACCCCCTACATTATTTCTATAGTTATATCTCAGTGATACATACTCCGATCTGAACGAGATTTATTCTGCATAATCATTGCGACCTTGTGGACACATTGATATTGTTGTTTAACATATGACTCCAGATCGCCCCCTAGATTATTCAAACAGTTATATCTCAGTGATACATCATCGGATCTGAACCAGATTTATTGTGCATCATCATTGAGCTCTTGTGGACACATTGATATGGTGGGCTAACATTTGACTCAAGTGTGTCCCCTAGATTTTTCAAACTGTTATATCTCAGTTACACATCATCCGATATGTACCGAATTTATTGTACATCATCAGTGAGCACTTCAACACATATCGATACTGTGGTTTAACAGATGACTCCAGTGCGCCCCCTACATTATTTTTCAAACTCTTACATCTCATTGCTAGATCATCTGATCTGTTCCACATTTACTGTGTCATCTGTCAGCACTTCTAAACACATATATATTGTTGTTATTCGCTAACTGTTCTTAGTAAACGGGTGTTGGATAGGCACGACAGAGTTTGAGGTGGCGACTGAGCGGACGAGCTGGAGCTCCCGCGGTTGCCGCAATAAGGCTGAAGCGGCGCTAAGCTGCGAGGGCCTCAATGCTGCTTGCAGCTTTAATTTAAATTTAATTTTTATTTTTTATAAAATAACACGCACTTGCCACGTTAGGGTCATTTGTGACCCAGTTATAGTATAAGACTATCAACCAATAATCAGTGTCAAAACTGAAATCATAAACACACTGTCTGGAACCTTTATTTAAATAAAAAAAACGTTTTATTTAATTTAAATTTATTTTTTATTTTTTATAAAACAACACGCACTTGCCGCGCTGGGGTCATTTGTGACCCAGTTATGGTATAAGACTATCAACCAATAATCAGTGTCAAAACTGAAATCATAAACACACTGTGACCTCACTAACTTTGTCATACATATGTTATTTTAGAGATGTGTTCTAATACTTCTTAAAAAAACGCTGTTTTGAGGGCATTTTTTGGCTGATTTAAGACGGGTCACAACTGACCAACCGATGGAGACGAAGAACTATTTTGAGTTTAACCAGAAATGACACTTCTCCATACGAAAACCAGCTTGACTCCTGTGCACGTTCCATTAAACATCAGCAACTCTGTACCTGTTTAGACGTCCGTCTCGTTTGGTAGAGTTGAGAAGCAGTTTAGCTTCACAGGTTCTGGGCCCATGAAGTCCGGTCATACCTCGGCGTGTTTATGGATTCGAAGTGTCGTGAGGCCTACTTTCTTCGTCAAAGACAGTGGCAGCTTCTGGGTTAGTTTCAAAATAAAGCATTCCTCAAGAAAGTTCTAGAGAGCTTTTGCTCGATGATAAGTGACACTGATAAGTCAGTCTTTTGCTCTTGACCAAACTTAATCAGCTGACCAGGCAGAGAGCTTTCAGGTCTCGCTGTCCTTTTCACTCTGAAGCGTTCCGGGAAGCAAAAACGCTTTTACTAAAAAAATTGAGATTAGAACATAGTTTCCTCATTGGTCCGTGGGCCAAGCGAGGAGAGTTAGAGACACGACAAAGAGATCACTTTCACATTATCAGAATTCAAGTTGAGAGTCAGAGCAGAGAGAAATTGTTTAGAGGATGTTGGAGCCGTTCTCATGAAAACAACGGATTAACTGACTTCTCCATTTCTAAACAAAACTGCCGGGCCTCTCTGACCCGGGCCCTCAACTTTCACACAGTTTGTGGACATCATCGTTAGTGCAGAAGTGACACAGTAATGTTTCACATTACAGAATAGCACAGCATAATAGCACATATCATGAAAATGACAAAATGTTATTCTTTTGATTACATTAGAATAAAATTAAAGAAGCCAATAGTCTCTTGGTGAGTGACTATATATGTTCTCAGATTACAACTAATGGAATAAATTGTAGTAAATGTCTGTCTACTGAAAGGTCAGTAAAGGTCATCACTGGAACAGTTCAAAAAGACGTGTCATGTCCACTACACATGTGACAAACCTTAAAGTGCCCATACCTGTGGTTGTGAGAATATAGATAAACCATATCCATCATCACAAATATAAAAAATAATAAAACACCTAGGTACCTGGTGAGGTGTTCCAGGCATGTCCCACCGGGAGGAGACCCAGAGGAAGACCCAGGACACGCTGGAGGGACTATGTTTCTCGGCTGGCCTGGGAACGCCTAGGGATTCCCCCGGAGGAGCTGTTCCAAGTGGCTGGGGAGAGGGAAGTCTGGGCCTCCCTACTTAGGCTGCTACCCCCATGACCCGACCCCGGATAAGCGGAAGAAGATGGATGGACCTAGGTATAAACATAATCTTTGAGGGTTGATTATTTATCATTAAGAAATAATCTAAGTGTTGTTCTTGGGGATACATCCTTGTTGTATTTCTTTATGAGGTATTTGTGTGGATTGACATCGGTGTATATCTTCCCTTGTGCCTGTGTGCTAATAAAATATATGGACAAGACAAAAGAAAGAGACAGAAAACATAAAAATAAAAGAAAAACAAACAGGCAAAAAACAACAAAAACAAACAACCACTGTGACATTGTTCACCTTCACCAGTGCAGACACCGAGCTATGCTTTACATTTCATTTACAAACACCAGTTAATTCACCTACAGTATAACAAGCATTAGACCAGGACTACTCAACCAAACCGCCCACGAGCCACAATCATTTAAAGTCAAGCGTTCAAGATTAATTTATCAGTACCTCTTATCATTAAATATCTTTGTTTTATAATTAAAGCTATGATATATATATATTTTTTGTTATGTTTTTATTCATTTTTAAATTGTACCCACTGATGGGCCATTTAGTTCACCAGTGGGCCTGACTTGGCCCGCGGGCCGTATGTTGAACAGCCCTGCTCAAAACTAACCTGTTGTTGATCCTCTAATAAAGCCACGGAGTTGCATCCCGTTCCCTGTACAACTGTCCATTTACATAAAGCCTGTCAACAGACACTGTTGCTCTCTTTCCTTCAGAAATAAATGTTTTTCTTATTGGAAACAGAATGCGTCTCCGATCCAGGATCTCTTTGGGAAATTGATCATTTACGCTGTAGTTTTTCCCTCGTAACTCTCTGCCTTGTTTGATGACCTGTATTTTCTACTTGTAATGTTCAAACTTAGCGACAATCAGTCGAGGACGCTTGTTATCTATTTTTTTTAGATCTGAGCCGGTGAACACGATGGAATGTGATCGAGCTTACCGTTTTGTTCGGGAGTTTCAGCTCGCGTTGAATGAAATCACGGACAGTAACTTCCGCATCCTCATCTACACGCTCCGGTATCCCAGAAAAAAAATATTATCCCTCATGCTTCGACTTTGTAGATCGAGAATAGACTCTTTGAATTTCCTGTTGTCACTGGAAATCTGTGTCACTTCCTCTGTCAGCTGTTTCACGTCCCCTCTCAGCGCTCTGTTCTCCTTAGCCAGTGACGTCACCTGAGCCTGGCTGAATTCTAAGGATTATCTGAGTGACTGGAATTCCTTGTGGAGAATCTCAACTAAAGCCAATCGCGTGTCTAAGCTAGTTAGCTTGTTATCAATAGACTCCAACACCTCCGTAAAGCTCTTTTCAGGAGATGTGGAAGAACCAGGTGAGCTCGCCGAGCGCGTGCGTTTTGACATGTGTGCGGGTGTGGGTGTGGAGTTTCCCTGTGTTTTACCCATCACAAAGCTGTCAAAACACGCGTCCAGATATTCCTCCAAATCCCTCACGGTCTCTTCGTCCAGTTTTGTTTATTTTAAACAAGAGGCACAGGTTAACACGAATAGTTAATACGAATAGTATTTTATATTTTTATGTTTTTAATTTAAATATAATTTAAATATATTGGCTTACCTGAATTTTAATTGAAATTGTTCGGTTTTACCTATATCTTGCCATGAAACATGCAGTACAACTCTCCTCAGACCTCAGCCGCTCATCACCAGGTGCAAACAAAAACATTTTTTAACGGCGCTGACAAAATCATCTTAGTCATTGGTTAAATTCTGACACTATCCATTCACAAAAAAATAAAAACTTAGAGGGTGGGACCCCCGAAGCTCCGGGGTTCCCAAAATTCCGGGGCCCAGGGCTGTAACCCCTGCAAGCCCGTGCGAATATCCGGGCATGGGAACGTGCGATGGAGTCGAGCTGGTTTTTGTATGGAGAAGTGTCAGTTTCTGGTTTAAACTCAAAATAGATAACTTCCATCTCTACATCCTTGATCTATTCCTCTTAAAGCTCTCCTTTTATCTCATTCTAAGCTGGTAATTCTACCGCTCTCGGCAAAGCAAGTCGCATATCTTTTTGCTCCTACCCTCCTTAAGTTTTCCTCCTCCCTGCTTGCTTTTTGTCTCGTCTGTGACTCTTCAACGCTCACTCGAACCAATTTGCGATGGATTTAATAAATTGGGCTGTTTCCTCTATAGATAAGATTTTTTCCACGAAGCGGACCGGGCCAGGAGAAGCGGTCTGCCCCTCTGACACGCACGCTGTCGGATACATGATGGACTCGTGGGGACAGTGGCAACCTATGTGTTTGACCGTCTTGTCTGTCGAAGACGTGGAAGATTTGTGGATTATTGGGATACTGGTGGCAGCTGCTCTGTTTTTGGCGTCAGTGGAGCTGTCTGCTACTGGAAGCTCAGGAAGACTTCGGCAACTATCAGCGCGCTGGCCAAACTTCCTGATCAGAAAGATTCTCTGATCCGGGCTGTGAACTCCTCATCCCAGCTGTTGTACGAACTAAACCGCACGATGGGAGTGGCGGTAGACCACCGCGGACCTGTGGTGCGCTTTGGAACTCGTTTACAGCCACCCGGCCTCAATCAGGGCACAGATGGGGGTTCGTAGCTCGGAACCTCATATGATTCTGCGATTTTGGACCTGAACAGCACCTGGACTTGGAAGGCTGCAGTCAAAAAGAACACTGTGGCCTGGATTGAAGATAAACAAAAGAACTATCTAATCTGGTTTCTGCACACGACCTTGAAAAGAAGGCTGTCTGGAAACTATTCTCCTGGAGTGAAGCTGAGAGACCTTGCTGACCCCCCCCCCCCAGAGATCTCTGTGGGTGTGCTCGGAGGCGCCAAGCTGAACAACTGCTGAACTGTGCTATCTGAATGTTGCTCACAGACTCTTTGATCTCCTTGCATGTCGTCAAACTGCAACAATGTCTTGTCTGGTTGTGCTTAATGCTGATAGAGTTTTTGGGACTTTATCATAGAGTGTCTTAAGGCAATCTTTGATAGATTCTTTTTTTGAATATCACAAATGATACCTATTGTGTTTTCCTTTTTTCCATATCTGATTTGACCTTCATCCCGAGACGGATGAGAGAGGCCGCGCTGAAGAACATGTCATGTGTTTGAATATGCAGCAGCTTTACATTCTCTCCCTCTTCTGGATGACTGTGTATACATTATCACGTTGTATTAGTGAGAACTGGTGCAATGTTAATAAAAGCTCTTGTATCTTGTATCTTGTATCTTGTAACCACTTCTTAAGATAAGAGCCTACAGATAAAAGTATTACTGTCATCATTACTTATGTCTGTTGTTACAATTAAATGTGCTGATGTGTTTAATTTGTAAGAAAATGAAATCAATCAATCAAGTGTACATTTACGTTAATTTTAGTTGATTTAGTTTAAATAAAAGGTAGTGTCTTTGGCATACCGACTAAATCAACGTTTCCATTGTCACTTTATGGCTTTATGGTTTATTGTCTATCATAAATGATCACAGAAATATTGGTAATCCTGAAAAAGAAAAGAATCCGTGAAATACTATTCAATCTGAATAAGTAATTAATTAAGGTAAAAGTGTGTCAGTTTATCAGAGTTGTGGCCGCAAGGTTGTTAGTACCTGTCGTGGTGGCAACCCTCGAACCCGGTGGTGGACACCGGCGGTAAGGGATGTGTCAGGCTGAAGAAGGAGTCCTATTGGGCCTTTTTGGCCTGTGGGACCCCGGAAGCAGCAGATAGGTACCGACAGTCCAAGCGGCATGCGGCTCGGGTGGTTGCTGAGGCAAAAACTCGGGCGTGGGAGGAGTTCGGAGAGGCCATGGAGAATGACTTCCGTACGGCTTCGAGGCGATTCTGGTCCACCATCCGGCGTCTCAGGGGGGAAAGCGGTACGCGACCAACACCATTTATGGTGGGGATGGCGTGCTGTTGACCTCAACTCGGGATGTTGTGAGTCGGTGGGCGGAATACTTCGAAGACCTCCTCAATCCTACTGGCACGTCTTCCACTGAGGAAGCGGAGCCTGGGGACTTTGGGTCGGGCTCTCCAATCTCTGGAGCTAAGGTCACCGAGGTGGTTAAAAAGCTCCGCGGTGGCAGGGCTCCAGGGGTGGATGAGATTTGCCTCACCGATTCTGTTCATAACTTTTATTGACAGAATTTCTAGGCGCAGCCAAGGTGTTGAGAGGATCAGTTTTGGTGGCCTTAGAATCGCTTCTCTGTTTTTTGCAGATGATGTGGTCCTGTTGGCTTCATCAGATCGTGATCTACAGCTTTCGCTGGAGCGGTTTGCAGCCGAGTGTGATGCGGCCGGGATGAGGATCAGTTCCTCCAAATCCGAGGCCATGGTCTTGAGCCGGAAAAGGGTAGCATGCCCTCTCCGGGTCGGGGATGAGGTCCTGCCCCAAGTGGAGGAGTTTAAGTATCTCGGGGTCTTGTTCACGAATGAGGGAAAACTGGAGCGTGAGATCGATAGGCGGATAGGTGCAGCATCCGCAGTGAAGCGGGCTCTGTACCGGTCTGTCGTGGTGAAGAGAGAGCTGAGTCGAAAGGCAAAGCTCTCAATTTACCGATCGATCTACGTTCCCACCCTCATCTATGGTCATGAGCTTTGGGTTGTGACCGAAAGAACGAGATCTCGGATACAAGCGGCTGAAATGAGTTTTCTCCGCAGGGTGTCTGGACTCTCCCTTAGAGATAGGGTGAGAAGCTCAGTCATCCGGGAGGGACTCGGAGTAGAGCCGCTGCTTCTCCACATCGAGAGGAGCCAGTTGAGGTGGCTCGGGCATCTGGTTAGGATGCCTCCTGGACGCCTCCCTGGGGAGGTGTTCCGGGCATGTCCCATCGGGAGGAGGCCCAGAGGAAGACCCAGGACACGCTGGAGGGACTATGTTTCTCGGCTGGCTTGGGAACACCTTCGGATTCCCCCAGAGGAGCTGCTCCATGTGGCTGTGGAGAGGAAAGTCTGGGCCTCCCTACTTTGCTACCCCCGCGACCCAACCCCGGATAAGCGGACGAAAATGGATGGATGGATGGATGGATGTGTCAGTTTAATACTGACTCATATATCTTACATCTGGTGGCCTTGTACGAATTTTCTAATTAAAGGATTATTCATAAATCTGTGATCTCTCATAAACTTGAAACTTCATGCTTGCATATTAATATCCAATTTTTAACTCTGAAGATAATTTTTGGCTGGAGATGTTTTGTCATCAAAAGTTGAAATATTATTGTTTTCAACTCTTTCACATGCTGTTGGAAGCTTTCAAGTCAGGTTTTTTTCAGCCCGTGGGAGTTCTGGTTCCGTTCGGTCCAGTTCACGTATTTCACAAGCTGCTGTACAAAGTTTTGGATGACCGCCGAGTCATAGTGCCGGAAAAGCTAATTTTACTTTGCAAGATTGCTGTTGTGTTGGTATTTTTACATTTTAGAGCAGGTCAAAGAAGCATACTGCTCCTCTTCTGTGTGGGGTTCCTCAGGGCTCAGTCTTAGGCCCCCTCCTCTTCACACTGTACCTGCTCCCTCTTGGCTCCATTCTTAGAAAATATGGGATCTCCTTTCATTGTTATGCGGATGATACGCAGATTTATGTCCCGCTTCAGAAAAAGGACTCCAACTCTCTGGCCCCTCTGTTTTCATGTCTGGAGGACATCAAAGCCTGGATGGCTGTGAACTTTTTAAAGTTTAATGAGGGGAAGACTGAGGTGATGGTTTTTGGAAGCTCCACTGAGACTCCCAAGGTCAATGTTGGTTCCTTGGCTCAATACATCAGACCTATTGTTACAAACCTGGGGGTCAAGATCGATGCCGGACTAAAATTTGAAAACCACATCAGAGCAGTTGTTAAAACTAGTTTTTTCCACCTGAGGCAGCTGGCTAAGGTGAAGCCAATTCTTTCCAAGCAGCATTTTGAAACAGTAGTTCACGCCTTTGTGACCACACGGCTGGACTACTGTAATGCACTCTATATAGGAATCAGTGATTCGTGTATCTCTCAGCTTCAGAGGGTACAGAACGCCGCTGCACGACTTTTAACTGGCACACGAAAGTTTGATCACATTACTCCTGTTTTAACCTCCCTGCACTGGCTGCCCGTACATTACAGGATTCATTTTAAAGTTCTTTTATTTGCTTTTAAAGCGCAAAATGGTCTTGCCCCGCCCTATCTGTCCGAGTTGCTGCAGCCATACGCACCCTCTCGATCCCTCAGGTCATGTGATCAGCTGCTCCTGAGTGTCCCAAAGACAAAACGCAAGCTCAGAGGAGACCGTGCTTTTGCTGTGGCAGCTCCTAAACTGTGGAACAACCTTCCCTT
>JBBPBX010082258.1:0-15774 GCA_038048925.1 Garcialebias charrua | reverse complement strand
TATATATATATATATATATATATATATATATATATATATATATATATATATATATATATATATATATATATATATATATATATATATATATATATATATATATATATGTATATATATATATATATATATATATATATATATATATATATATATATATATATATGGGGCCAAGAGATGGTGTAGTGGCAGGGCTTACGACTTGAAACCCGAAGGACCCAGGTTCGAGTTCTAACCCCGGCCACTACACACCTTGGGGTGTCTATGAGTGCACACTATTTCCCCAGCTCCCCGGGCGCCTTCCATGGCTGCTCACTGCACCACCTGGTGGTGGTTGGGTTAAATGCAGAGCCGAATTTCGTCTGTGTATGGGAACATACACAGATGACAGGAATGGACATTTATTTATTATTATATATATATATATATATATATATATATATATATTTATCCGGGGTCGGGTCGCGGGGGTAGCAGCCTAAGTAGGGAGGCCCAGACTTCCCTCTCCCCAGCCACTTGGAGCAGCTCCTCTGGGGGAATCCCAAGGCGTTCCCAGGCCAGCCGAGAAACATAGTCCCTCCAGCGTGTCCTGGGTCTTCCTCTGGGTCTCCTCCCGGTGGGACATGCCCGGAACACCTCACCAGGGAGGCGTCCAGGAGGCATCCTAACCAGATGCCCGAGCCACCTCAACTGGCTCCTCTCGATGTGGAGAAGCAGCGGCTCTACTCCGAGTCCCTCCCGGATGACTGAGCTTCTCACCCTATCTCTAAGGGAGAGTCCAGACACCCTGCGGAGAAAACTCATTTCAGCCGCTTGTATCCGAGATCTTGTTCTTTCGGTCATAACCCAGAGCTCATGACCATAGATGAGGGTGGGAACGTAGATCGATCGGTAAATTGAGAGCTTTGCCTTTTGACTCAGCTCTCTCTTCACCACGACAGACCGGTACAGCGCCCGCTTCACTGCGGACGCTGCACCTATCCGCCTATCGATCTCACGCTCCAGTTTTCCCTCATTCGTGAACAAGATCCCGAGATACTTAAACTCCTCCACTTGGGGCAGGACCTCCTCCCCGACCCGGAGAGGGCATGCTACCCTTTTCCGGCTCAAGACCATGGCCTCGGATTTGGAGGAACTGATCCTCATCCCGGCTGCATCACATTCAGCTGCAAACCGCTCCAGCGAAAGCTGTAGATCACGAACTGATGAAGCCAATAGGACCACATCATCTGCAAAAAACAGAGAAGCGATTCTAAGGCCACCAAAACGGATCCTCTCAACACCTTGGCTGCGCCTAGAAATTCTGTCCATAAAAGTTATGAACAGAATCGGTGACAAAGGGCAACCTTGGCGGAGTCCAACTCTCACAGGGAACGAGCCTGACTTACTGCCAGCGATGCGGACCAAGCTCTGACACCGGTCGTACAGGGACCCAACAGCCCGTATCAAAGGGCCCGGTACCCCATACTCCCGGAGTACCCCCCACAGAAGCCCCCGAGGGACGCGGTCGAATGCCTTTTCCAAGTCCACAAAGCACATGTAAACTGGTTGGGCAAACTCCCACGCACCCTCCAGGACCCTGTTGAGGGTGTAGAGCTGGTCTAGTGTTCCACGACCAGGACGAAAACCACACTGCTCCTCCTGAATCCGAGGTTCGACTATCCGACGGACCCTCCTCTCCAGAACCCCTGAATAGACCTTACCAGGGAGGCTTAAGAGTGTGATCCCCCTATAGTTGGAACACACCCTACGGTCCCCCTTTTTGAATAGGGGAACCACCACCCCAGTCTGCCAATCCAAGGGAACTGCCCCCGATGTCCACGCGATATTGCAGAGTCGCGTAAGCCAACACAACCCCACAACATCCAGAGCCCTAAGGAACTCAGGACGAATCTCATCCACCCCCGGAGCCTTGCCACCGCGGAGCTTTTTAACCACCTCGGCGACCTCAGCACCAGAGATTGGAGAGCCCGACCCAAAGTCCCCAGGCTCCGCTTCCTCAGTGGAAGACGTGCCAGTAGGATTGAGGAGGTCTTCGAAGTACTCCGCCCACCGACTCACAACATCCCGAGTTGAGGTCAACAGCACGCCATCCCCACCATAAATGGTGTTGGTCGCGTACCGCTTTCCCCCCCTGAGACGTCGGATGGTGGACCAGAATCGCCTCGAAGCCGTACGGAAGTCATTCTCCATGGCCTCTCCGAACTCCTCCCACGCCCGAGTTTTTGCCTCAGCAACCACCCGAGCCGCATGCCGCTTGGACTGCCGGTATCTATCTGCTGCTTCCGGGGTCCCACAGGCCAAAAAGGCCCAATAGGACTCCTTTTTCAGCCTGACAGCATCCCTCACCGCCGGTGTCCACCACCGGGTTCTAGGGTTGCCACCACGACAGGCACCAACAACCTTGCGGCCACAACTCTGATAAGCTGCCTCGACAATAGAGGCGCGGAACATGGCCCACTCGGGCTCAATGTCCCCCGCCTCCCTCGGAACGTGTTCAAAGCTCTCCCGGAGGTGGGAGTTAAAGCTCCGTCTTACGGGAGACTCTGCCAGACGTTCCCAGCAGACCCTCACAATACGTTTGGGTCTGCCAGGTCTGACCGGCATCCTCCCCCACCATCGGAGCCAACTCACCACCAGGTAGTGGTCAGTTGACAGCTCCGCCCCTCTCTTCACCCGAGTGTCCAGGACATGCGGCCGCAGATCAGATGAGACGACAACAAAGTCGATCATCGAACTGCGACCTAAGGTGTCCTGGTGCCAAGAGCACACATGGACACCCTTATGCCTGAACATGGTGTTTGTTATGGACAATCCATGACGAGCACAGAAGTCCAACAACAGAACACCGCTCGGGTTCAGATCAGGGGGGCCGTTCCTCCCAACCACACCCCTCCAGGTCTCACTGTCATTGCCCACGTGAGCGTTGAAGTCCCCCAGCAGAACAAGGGAGTCCCCAGGAGGCGCACCCTCCAATACCCCCTCCAAGGACTCCAAAAAGGGTGGGTAATCTGCGCTGCCGTTTGGTGCATAGGCACAAACAACAGTCAGAGCCCGTCCCCCCACACGTAGGCGAAGGGAGGCTACCCTCTCGTTCACCGGGGTGAACCCCAACGTACAGGCACCGAGATGGGGGGCAACCAGTATGCCCACTCCTGCTCGGCGCCTCTCACCAGGGGCAACTCCAGAGTGGAAGAGTGTCCAACCCCTCTCAAGGAAACTGGTTCCAGAGCCAGAGCCATGCGTTGAGGTGAGTCCGACTATTTCTAGCCGGAACCTCTCAACCTCACACACTAGCTCAGGCTCCTTCCCCACCAGAGAGGTGACATTCCATGTCCCAATGGCCAGCTTCTGTAGCCGAGGATCAGACCGCCAGGGTCCCCGCCCTCGGCCACCACCCATTCCACAATGCACCCGACCCCTTTGGCCCCTCTCACAGGTGGTGAGCCCATGGGAAGGGGGACCCACGTCTCCTCTTCGGGCTGTGCCCGGCCGAGCTCCATGGGTAAAAGCCCGGCCACCAGGCGCTCGCCAACGTGCCCCTCCTCCGGGCCTGGCTCCAGAGTGGGGCCCCGGTGACCCGCGTCCGGGCGAGGGAACATTGTTTCCATTTATTTTTCTCATCATAAGGGGTCTTTTGGGCTGCACTTCGTCTGGTCCCTCAAGTAAGTCTTGAGTAAGTCAGAGTCAGAAAACTAAAATTTTTAAGCGGCAATTGAAAAATGAACAACAAAAAACTGAAAACACTGACAAAAAAACTGACATATTTTTATTAAAACAGCTGAAGACAAATACACAATGATGATCCAGCTATGAAAATTTATGTTATATTGACAGTATTTGATATAAATTTCTTTTTAAATGTAATGATTGACATATAAGCATTTTTAAATATATTTCGTAAACATTCAGTTACAACTGGAAATATGAATTATGTTTTTCAGAACGTATGTTAGAATAAACATCTAAAATATTTAACAGATAATTGAAAAGGGACTCATTTTTAAACTATAAATTAATGTTGAATAATTATTAGAAATATTAATTAATATATTACCATTTCAGTGCTCTGTAAATGATTTAGATGTGGTAGAATGCTTTCAGCCTCGTCAACTTGCAGCTGCTGAAAACTCCAGACACCTGCTCAATTCCTGAATGTGAAAGCTCTAATAAAAAGAGCAGCAGCAGAAACAAAATTATAACCTGCTGTTTCTTGTTGATCACTCGAAATAACTTAGGCTTCATTGAAGACAAATCGCTAAAATCTAAACTTTTAAATTGCTAAATTCGTCCGATACGTTTGTATTCTCCCCCATTGTTTTTCAATGTGCGCGTTCGAGCGGAGTCTGGACCTTACGTCACGATCACGTAACGGAAAATCCCGGAAGTTTAGGGAGAAACACGGTGCAAGGTTTAAACTCATTTAGAACGAATTTTTCATTAATTTAACATTTTATTTAAAAAAAACGAACATAGTTCAATGATAATATATATATATATATATATGTTGAACCATTTTATGAAAAGTACAAAAATCATTTCTATGGACCTTTAATCATATAAATATTTGCTAATTTAAGCTTGTTCTACCTTTTCAGCCACTGTTTTTTTTTTGTTTTTTTTGCATATTTAGATAATGTTATCAAGTTTTTTGTGGTAATTTCTGCTACTTTGAGCAACCATCCTGCTCAGCTGATGTGAGTGCTTGTCTGTGAAGTTTTCATCCTTCATTGTGGTTCCTGCAGGGACGTGTCCTCGGTCGCGTGCTGATGAGACCCGTCTGAAGAGTGAAGTGGACGCTTGCAGCTAGAGCATGCTTGGAGTGTGTAGAGATAGGAAAAACGCTGCAGCTGAGCAGGTGACATTATGTCATAGACAACATTAGGGGTGGGCGATATTGCCAAAAAATGATATCACCATATATTTTTTGAAATACCCCGATAACGATATCACAGACGATATTTCACATTTTCTCCTTTTATTGAATCGACCAAACAAATGTGTAATTTCAAAATGACTTTTCATAAACAGTCACCAGAATACAAAAAAAAAAAATCATATTTAACAAGCAAAAATATATATACCGCACCAGCCGCCACTGACACGTACGTGTGCGGTAATGACTATTCTAACACTTTAACACATTTTAAAAGAGCATACAGTAAATAAAAAAATAAATTTCTTATTTTGAGCGGCAGCTTCGTTCATCAATTTGCCTGTTAGCTCCAGCTGTTAGCACCGCTGCGTTACGTCTGAGCTTCGCAGCTTTCTGTAGCACCACGCAGTTTAAACCCTTTACAGGAAGGACTGTTAGTATTCTAACTTCATACAGTTGGAGACAGAAAAAGTTTTAATAACTTACCGACGCCGCAGTCTGTGCGCGCCGCCTTCAGCTGCATCTGTTAGCATTTAGCCCCCCCCGAATCCGCAGCTCGGGCAGTCCGGTTTAGCTGCACCTCCTAAAAGGTTGTCGGCTTTATTATTCCAAGTTAGCTCGTTGTCCCCCGATGTCTTCGGCTTCCAGTCCGACATCGAGGCGAGCTCCAGGGACCTCTGATCTTTCAAAGCCGGCTGCCCGTTGAAGCTACGAGGATGCAGCTATGAGGCTAATGTTAGCTCGTTCCTCCTCCTCGGATACGGTGTGCGCGCGCATGCGTATTAACAAAATGTAGGGCATCTCCACATGAAGGCAGTCTCCACGGTCCACAGTGTCGTTTTGCTTCGCCCATCGTTCCTCCACAAAACCACCGTTATCGCACAAAGCAAGTTAGACGCAGTCAAATGACATCATCATAGGATGCCGCGATATAATTTTTTTCACCAGTGTCAAAAAATCCACTGGTATTATCGTAAACGAGACGATATGGCCCACTCCTTGACAACATCCATCTATCCATCATGTGTACATCCATCTTTCATTATCACCCACCCATGCATCCATCCATGATCCATCCACCCATGCATGATTGGGCAGCACGGTGGCACAACTGGTAGAGCTGCTGCCTCTCAGCGAGAAGGTTGCCGGTTCAAATCCCGGTCCGGGGCCTTTCTGGGTGGAGTTTGCATGTTCTCCCCGTGCATGCGTGGGTTTCCTCCGGGTACTCCGGTTTCCTCCCACAGACCAAAAAACATGCTTGTTAGGCTGATTGGTGACTCTAAATTGACCCTAGGTGTGAGTGTGAGAGTGGATGGTTGTTTGGTGTGAGTGAGACAGGTCCCTCTTGTAAATGAGTCCCCGTGACTCAACGAGGCTAGCCTGTATAAATAAAGGTTGAATGAATGCTCCATCCACCCATCCATCCACCTATCCATCCATCTATTCACCATTTAATTTCTTTTTTTTTAGTAATGATAAAAAGTTAGCTGTGAGGTTCGCTGTTTTTGTTTGCAAGATTCCGTAACTCATAAACCACACCGCAGATTTTTAAATCCAGCCGATTTCACATTTGGTTAAGCTCAGGAGCCTGTGTGCTATGAAGTCAGCTAAGAAATTTTTTTTTCTCGCAAAGAAATAATTGTTTTTACCGTTTTTCTTGTGAAGTAATTCGGTGCATGCTCGCTTCTGTGGCTGCCATTTTAAGAAGGGCAAACGAGACGCTGACGCGTCGCGGTGACGCATTATAGATGCGTATTAAACACCGAAGTGTATTATGTACGTTTTTTTCTGGTTTATTGGCAATAATTGGTTAAAGTGTATTATACATGGGAGCGTATAATGCACTGACGAATACGGAAACTCTGTTCACTTTATGGATCTGGGTCAATCTAATGAGTCATTAAAGTAACTCGGTTCACTTTATGAATCTGGGTCAGTCTATTGAGTCACTAAAGTAACCTGGTTCACTTTATGGATCTGGGTCGGTCTGAGTCACTAAAGTAACATGGTTCACTTTATGGATCTGGGTCAATCTTATGAGTCACTAAAGTAACTAGGTTCACTTTATGGATCTGGTTCAGTCTAATGAGTCACTAAAGTAACCCGGTTCACTTTATGGATCTGGGTCAGTCTAATGAGTCACTAAAGTAACCCGGTTCACTTTATGGATCTGGGTCAGTCTAATGAGTCACTAAAGTAACCGGTTCACTTTATGGATCTGGTCAGTCTAATGAGTCACTAAAGTAACCGGTTCACTTTATGGATCTGGGTCAGTCTAATGAGTCACTAAAGTAACCGGTTCACTTTATGGATCTGGGTCAGTCTAATGAGTCACTAAAGTAACCCGGTTCACTTTATGGATCTGGGTCAGTCTAATGAGTCACTAAAGTAACCCGGTTCACTTTATGGATCTGGGTCAGTCTAATGAGTCACTAAAGTAACCCGGTTCACTTTATGGATCTGGGTCAGTCTAATGAGTCACTAAAGTAACCCGGTTCACTTTATGGATCTGGGTCAGTCTAATGAGTCACTAAAGTAACCCGGTTCACTTTATGGATCTGGGTCAATCTAATGAGTCACTGAAGTAACCCGGTTCACTTTATGGATCTGGTTCAATCTAATGAGTCACTAAAGTAACCCGGTTCACTTTACGGGTCAGTCTAATGAGTCACTAATGGCCCTTTTCCACCGGGCGGCTCGGGTCGGTTATGACGTCATATGTGCGTCGCAGAGACCCCCTTCAGGCCTTCCCCACCGGATATTCCGTGCTGCGCCGCGCCAGATTTCTTGAGATTTTTGGGCTGGTTTCAGAGGTGTACCGAGGCGAGCCCACCCGAACCGGAAGGAGGAGACGAGAGCTGTTTTTCACGGAAGCGAGGGAGCGACCACGGCAGGACTTTACATGAATAACACGGTAAAAACAATTATTTGTTTTAAAATTTATAGCAAAGATGGGTCTTCAGCTGAACGTGTCCTTAATAAAATCACGTATTGCTCCAAACTGCAGGATTTGAAAAAGTAGGTTCGCCGATCGGCACGAGCAACGCGCGCGGGCGGCTTTATGTCTTTAAAATGTAGCTCAATGAACAGATATAAAATATATTTCATAGCTGACTTTATAGTACGAGGGCTCCTGAGCTCAACCACGCTTTATATTGTCACGTAGTGGTCAAATCTGCTGCATTTAAAGTAGTTTCGCTTTCACTTCTTCCAAACCTGTGCTTGCACAACGAAAATAAATTATAAAAATTCGAATTTTATTTCAAATAACTCCAACAGGATACATTCAGTATATAAGCATGTTGTGATCACACAGTATTTTTTTGAGAAATATCAGCAATGTGGTTTTTGAGTAAATTGATGATATGTGATACAAAGTACAAGGGAGAAAATTAATGGAGGCAGGTTGACACATATATGTTTATAAAACATTGAATTTTACTTCAAATAACTCCAACTGGATAAAGTCAGTATATAAGCATGTTGTGATCACACAGTATTTTTTTGAGAAATATCAGCAATGTGGTTTTTGAGTAAATTGATGATATGTGATACAAAGTACAAGCCCAAAACCGGAAAAGTTGGCACGTTGTGCAAATCGCAAATAAAAACAGAATACAATGACTTGCAAATCTTTTTCAACCCATATTCAACTGAATAGAATGCAAAGACAATATATTTAATGTTCGAACGGAGAAACTTTATTTTGTTTTGCAAATAACCATTAACTTAGAATTCAATGGCAGCAACACATTGCAAAAAAGTTGGCACAGGGACATATTTACCACTGTGTTACATCGCCTTTCCTTTTAACAACACTCAGTAAACGTTTGGGAACTGAGGAGACCAATTTTTGAAGCTTTTCAGGTGGAATTCTTCCCCATTCTTGCTTGATGTACAGCTTAAGTTGTTCAACAGTCCGGGGTCTCCGTTGTCGTATTTTACGTTTCATAATGCGCCACACATTTTCAATGGGGGACAGGTCTGGACTGCAGGCAGGCCAGGGGAGGACCCGCACTCTTTTGCTACGAAGCCACGCTGTTGTAACACGTGCAGAATGTGGCTTGGCATTGTCTTGCTGAAATAAGCTGGGGCGTCCATGAAAAAGACGTCGCTTGGATGGCAGCATATGTTGCTCCAAAACCTGTATGTACCTTTCAGCATTAATGGTGCCTTCACAGATGTGTAAGTTACCCATGCCTTGGGCACTAATGCACCCCCATACCATCACAGATGCTGGCTTTTGAACTTTGCGCCTATAACAGTCCTGATGGTTCTTTTCCTCTTTGGTCCGTAAGACACGACGTCCACAGTTTCCAAAGACAATTTGAAATGTGGACTCATCAGACCACAGAACACTTTTCCACTTTGCATCAGTCCATCTCAGATGAGCTCGGGCCCAGCAAAGCCGGCGGCGTTTCTGGATCTTGTTGATGAATGGCTTTTGCTTTGCATAGTAGAGCTTTAACTTGCACTTACAGATGTAGCGACGAACTGTAGTTACTGACAGTGGTTTTCTGAAGTATTCCTGAGCCCATGTGGTGATATCTTTTACACACTGATGTCGGTTTTTGATGCAGTACCGCCTGAGGGATCGAAGGTCACGGGCATTCAATGTTGGTTTTCGGCCTTGCCCCTTACGTGTAGTGATTTCTCCAGATTCTCTGAACCTTTTGATGATATTACGGACCGTAGATGGTGAAATTCCTAAATTCCTTGCAATAGCTCGTTGAGAAAAGTTGTTCTTGAACTGTTCGACAATTTGCCCACGCATTTGTTCACAGAGTGGTGACCCTCGCCCCATCCTTCTATGTGGATGACTGAGCATGTCAAGGAAGCTGCTTTTATACCCAATCATGGCACCCACCTGTTCCCAATTTGCATGTTCACCTGTGGGATATTCCAAATAAGTGTTTGATGAGCATTCCTCAAATTTCTCTGTCTTCTTTGTCACTTGTGCCAGCTTTTTTGAAACATGTTGCAGGCATCAAATTCCAAATGAGCTAATAATTGCAAAAAATAACAAAGTTTACCAGTTCGAACGTTAAGTATGTGGTCTTTGCAGTGTGTTCAATTGAATATAGGTTGAAAAAGATTTGCAAGTCATTGTATTCTGTTTTTATTTGCGATTTCCACAACGTGCCAACTTTTCTGGTTTTGGGCTTGTACAAGGGAGAAAATTAATGGAGGCAGGTTGACACATATATGTTTATAAAACATTGAATTTTATTTCAAATAACTCCAACTGGATAAAGTCAGTATATAAGCATGTTGTGATCACACAGTATTTTTTTGAGAAATATCAGCAATGTGGTTTTTGAGTAAATTGATGATATGTGATACAAAGTACAAGGGAGAAAATTAATGGAGGCAGGTTGACACATATATGTTTATAAAACATTGAATTTTATTTCAAATAACTCCAACAGGATACAGTCAGTATATAAACATGTTGTGATTATACTGTGTTTAAAAAAAAACAAGAAAAAACAGTGTCTGGACTAAATTAATCACATTTTTCTTTTACAGTCAACAGAAGAAAATCACCAGAATTCAACAACCTGTGTCATCTTCTGGAGGAAGCCGTGAGACACCAGATGGAAATTTGTTACTTCTGTTTGTCACTTCAAACTTTTCCTATTAAACGTTATATTTTCTTAAGTGGTGTCCTCGAACATTCAATTTCCTAAACTTTTTTTACAATGTGAAATGTGTATAGTGTTTAAATCCATACTGGAAGTTAAGAGAGCTTTCCATTTGCATTTGACCTTTAAAGAATCATAAGATAAAGATTATTAGAATCTGCTCAACTGTTATTACGTTATAAATTATTTGGTTCTAGGATGAAGTCATACAAAAAAAGTCAAAAATTAAAAGTGGCCAAAGTCCTTTGGACAGTTTAAAGTAAATAAAATATGTTTTAATACATCTTTATTGTAAAAATACTAAATTGGAAAGTACATGGGTTTAAAGAAGGCAACAAGGTAGGATTATGAATTGGGTTTAAAGATTACAGCTCATGAGGTACTCATTATTCTGGACCCCGCCCACAGAAGGGGTACAAAAAAGCTGTGGAAACAGAACTTAGATGTGACCCGACCCGAACTGAGCCGATCCAACCCGAGCCGAGCGGTGGAAAAGAGGCATAAAGTAACCCGGTTCACTTTATGGATCTGGGTCAGTCTAATGAGTCACTGAAGTAACCCGGTTCACTTTATGGATCTGGTTCAATCTAATGAGTCACTAAAGTAACCCGGTTCACTTTATGGATCTTTTTCATTCATTCAACCTTTATTTAGTCAGGTAAATCTTTTGAACCTCATGGGCTCATTTACGAAAGCGACCTGCTAAAACTAAAGAACAATGAACAGCAATGGTAGAATTTCCTTAAACAATAAACAATAAAAACAAACAAACAATAAACAATAGAAAACAAAAGAGAGAAAAAAATATATATATATATATTTTTTTTTTAACAAAGTATCAAAAAACTAGCAAAACATTATAAGGTAGACGTATAAAATCAAAGACAGGAACAAATCTGCATTGGTTTTTGCCAGGATTCCAACAGATTCTGAAAACCATTTAGAGAAGTCAAGTTCGAGAGCTTCAGATCTTTTTGTAAGATATTCCATGAAGCAGGAGCGGAGTAGGAGAAGGCCCTTTTTCCAAGTTCAGTCCTCACTGACGGAACACTGCAGGTAATCATGTCCTGAGAGCGCACACTGTAGCTGCACTCACGCAAAGACATGTAGGAGGAGATGTATGAGGGCAGCAGACCAAGAAGTGATTTAAAGATGAAAATGTACCAGTGGAAGAGTCTGCGTGAGGTTAATGATGTCCAGTTAACCAGTGAATACAGGGTGCAGTGGTGGGTACGATAATCACAACCAGTTATGAATCTTAGTGCACCATGATAGACAACATCCAACATCTGCAGGGTGCTTGTAGGAGCATTCATGTAGAGAATGTCACCGTAATCAATGGAGGGAAGGAAAGTCACAGATACAATGCGTTTCCTACAATGTTGTTTTTGACAGCCATTTTAATTTTAGTTTTAGTCACAGTCTTATAGATTAAAATACTTCTTAGTTTTAGTCTGTTTTAGTCATTTCTATATTTAATGGTTTTAGTTAAGATTTAATCGACAAAAACTTAAAAAAAATTAAGTCTAGTTTTAGTCTTAAAAAAACATATTAGTCTTTACAAATTAACTAGAGTACGTTTTTTTTAACAGAAATCCTGACCTGATGATGGCCCAGCACAGAAGATCAACATCATCAGGTCAGGACTCTGCAGTCTACACTCATCTCCAGGCCAGCGGTCACTCTTTCAGGGATGAAGATGTTCACATCCTTGATAGAGAGGAACAATGGTTTGAGAGAGGAGTAAAGGAGGCCATCTTTGTGAAAAGAAACCGCCCATCATTAAACAGGGGTGGAGGCCTCCGGGTTCAACTGTCCCCCTCCTACAATGCTGTGATTGCTGGTATCACTCAGCCCTCTGTGAATAGCAAACAACCATCAGGGTGCTAACGATCCATTGTTAGGCTGATGGTCCTCCTTGATCATGTGAGCAGCTGGTTTCGGCTGTCATCAGCCAACTGGTTGTGTAACACTGTGAGAGGGTGCTATTTATAAGACTGAGCTGAACCCAGCACCTCAGACTGAGGAAGTCTTTCGGACGAAAGACGAAACGTTTCTACAATTTTTTTTTTTTTGCTTTGTTTTGTTTTGTTTTTTTGAATGTCCAGAGGAACAGACTTAGCTTTTTTTAGATAATACTGTATAATATAATAGAATTTATCTGACAATACTTTATGCAGTTATTATAAATCAAGTCAGGTGTTTTGTCGACCAGTCATCATCTCGAAGGGAGAGATAGTTTTTATTTTAATCACGATGGTTACTGAACAACACGATAAAAATCCACTTTTTGGATGAGTTTTGTACCTGGATGTGACCAACGCTGAAATAACTTCATTTATTTACTCTCTGAAGAAAAAGAATGGCTTTTTCTCTTGTGAGTGTGTAAGGAGTCACGGCTGAGTTCTTAACTCAAGTAGTCATGGGAGTTGTAGTTCTTTCCCTCTGACCTATCACAGTGTCTCTACACAGCCCCGACAACCAATCACAATACATAAACAAACGCCACGGCCATTTTGAAAAGAAAGAAGCTATCAGTTAGCAAAAGTTTCCGGACTTTTCAACACATAAAAACGCTTATAAACAGAGCAGTAAAATTCTGAAATATAGCAAATCACATTCTACAGGTACACCAAGCTCAACGCTCAGCAACACAGCGATTCAACTGTCGAAAACAACGACGGACTCTCTCGGAACCGTTCGGTCCACAGCAGATCCACAAACCAGGAGCAGAAATAGTTTCTGACAGCTTCAAATGCAATAACTACACAACAGCACTTACTCGCAGTTGTTATAAATTAGCTTATTAGGCAAAAAGTTGACGCGGAGGTCAAACGTGAATGCGCTATTCTGTGGCAAGTCAGCAGCAGTGAGTCCACTCCAAACAGAACCAGAAACAGAACCTGACCCACGCCACACAGCAGCGACATTTCTATAACCCAAACAGCTTCAAACAAGGACAGGATTATAAAAAAAAATACATACATTCGGTTCTTCTCTTCTCTCACAGTTGGGTTAAATACAAAATAAGTCCATAAATCTTTTCTGAGCTGGCGGCCGGCCGGACACCGACCGAGCCCCTTCGTGTAAAACATGCTGCAGCATCTTCCATGGTCCAGTTTGAAAAGGAAGTCACATGTGAGCGGCTGAGCGCGCAACGCGTGGCCGTGCTGCAGCTGCATCAACACTGCGGTGGTGGGCGTGACCAAACAGCTGACTTTCCGACACAATATAATTATGAGCAGATGAAATATAAATTATTGACGACCACCGACTAACATTTTCGTTCAGTCTCGTCTAGTCAACGAAAACTCACACAAATTTCGTCACGTTTTAATCATTAAAGAGCAATGATTATTTAGTTACTGTCTCGTTATTGTCATGAAAAAAAGGGGCGTTGACGAAAAATTTACGTCAGAATTTCGTCAACGAAAACAACACTGTTCCACAGCAGCTGCAACTCTGAGCAGATCACCTTCAGCTGCAACTGATTTGTCATTTATTAACAAAAATTAAAGTGAGACACAGTCTTACAAAAAAGGCAGCCAACAAACATTTTTTTAGGAGTCTGTAGTTTAATTTTAATGATGTTGGTGGTATTTACATTTTGAAATAAGCTGATTTGTAATAATTTATTAACAAATATCAAAGTGAGACACAGTTTTACAAAAAAGGCAGCCAACAAACATTTTTTTAGGAGTCTGTAGTTTAATTTTAATGATGTTGGTGGTATTTACATTTTGAAATAAGCTGATTTGTAATAATTTATTGACAAAAATTAAAGTGAGACACAGTCTTACAAAAATGGCAGCTAACAAATGTAGGTGCGACCTAGGTGCGACCTATACACCGGTGCGACCTATACACCGGTGCGACCTATTTACGGATTTTTCCAGTTTATTGATAAATATTAGACACTGCGACCTATACACAGGTGCGACCTATACACCAGAAAATACGGTAGATCTAGTTTCTACTTTGGTCCAAATTTCCTTGTTCTTTTTGTTCACATTCTTATAATTGTAACTATCTGTAGTAAAATAATAAAATAAAAAAACTTTGGTCCAAATTTTTCCTGTGCACACACACACACACGCATCGTGTTGTATATATCGTGATATATATCGTTATCGTGATATAAAAAAGTCCATATCGTGATATATGATTTTTTTCCATATCGCCCAGCCCTAGGCCACGCTAAGAAAACCTTTTTTTTAAAGCCATAAAATTACGAAAATAAAGTCGTACACGATTAATTTTTTTACAGCTCTTTTTTAAAATTTTTATTCCACAAGTCAGATTCACAACACAGCCTGTCGATCAATCCAGGAGGCGCTGTTTTCAAACGAAAAAACAAAAAAACTAATGTCACGACGTAATGACGTCTCTCGTACATGCATCCCAGAAACGACGTATAAAAAAACACCAGGTGGCAGTACTGGATCATGTTTTCAGTAAGAGCGTCAACAACAAAATAAAGTTTAACAAACACCACCGTTAAAGTGCGGTAAACCTGCTTCATCATGTCGGAGTTCAGATATTACGACCCATTCAGCTTCGGATTGGACATTTGCTGACACGCCTACTGGAATGATTGGCAGGCCGCGTTGTGGATCCGCGTGGGGAAAAAATAAAATGAAAGTCTCGTACGACTTTACTCTCGTAATTTTATGGCTTGTAATTATATTTTTTCTTAGCGTGGCAATGTATTTTTTATTTATTTTGCGTGGCCCTAAAGCTTTGTCGTATGAATATGACGGCACATTGTGTGCTTAAAAGGGATCCCCGACTAGTTGGAACAATATTGGGGATGCACGATATTATCGGCAGGGTATTGGTATTGGCCAATATTAGCGATAAAATTAAATATCGGACATCGGCCATTCTATCAAAATAACTCTCTGTTCAAGTTGATTTTTAATTTTAGTGTGAGATTGAGGGAGGGGGGTGGGGAGGCAGTGGTAGACTGAGGGGGAGAGGGAGAGAGAGACACGCTGGCCAACAGAGTGCTTTGTATAGGTAAAATAAAGACAACGTTCTTAAATGAAAAATGCCCTTTTTTAATGTAATTCAGCATTTTCATGTCGGTTTATTGTATAACTGGGAAACATGTTGCATGTGCAAGTAACCAAAGATACCTTAAAAAAGTGGTTTAAATAAACATTTAAGGCCTGTAAAACTGTTTACAATAAATAAAATGATCAAACTTGTATTTTTAAGAAATTTAAAGGGGACCACAGATGCAAAATTCACTTT
>JBBPBX010082257.1:0-15774 GCA_038048925.1 Garcialebias charrua | reverse complement strand
ATTTGAGTATGATGAATGAGGGGGATGACCACTGCAGTCCACTTGTGGCATGGAGGGTTGCATTCGAGTAAAATGGTCGTGCTCAAACCGGACTGTATTTTTCTCATGAGTGAGCTGCTGGTGAACATGAGGCTGCTGAGGAGTCTGGCAAAAGGACTGAGATGCAGAATTATATTGATTTGGGATGAACGGCTTAGCATCTGGCTTAAGGTGCATGGATGAAGCATCAGTATCCAGCTGTGACTTATAAGGAAGAGAGACTTGTTGATGTTCTACATCCAACTGTTGACCTTGGTTGAAAACATAGTCTTTAGTTCGTTTAATGGCTTCTAAGGGAGGTATTTCCCTGTTAAGCTGATTAATGGATGGAGTTTTTCTCAAATCTGCAGCTGTTTCAAGTGCTTCAGCTTCAGCAACAGCTGCAGCCGTTTCCTTTTTGATGCTGAGAATTTCCATTGATGCTTCCAATTTGGCCTTTTGAAGTTTTAAATTAGCCTCCTCTTCAGCAAAAGCGAGGCGTGCTTTTGCTGCTTCAGCTTTTGCTCTTGCTTTAGCAGCAGCTGACTCTGTAATCGATGTTCTTGATCGAACTGAAGAACATGAGGCTTGAGATCGTGTCTCCCATGTTGCTGCTTCCTCTGTCATCATTACTTGTTTTCTTATAATGATTTTAGAGAGGCGAATGTTCTAATGATAGTTCAGGCTGTGACGATATGTATTCAGATCTTCTAGCTTGCACTGCGATGTCTAGCTCGTTGAGAAGCCGTGGTTTCACTGTACTGCCCTCGTCACATGAGGCAAATGCAACTAGACAGTCAGCTAAACTCTTCTCCAATATCACGACTCTGAGGAAAGTTGTTTTCTTGTCCACAGGTTTATTGACATGAAGGAAGTGTGAAACTAAAACACACAAAAAAGATATTTCACTTATTCAGCCTTTTTAACATGTACATATGTAGTTAATGCAAATAAATGAAATGTTCAACATGAATTAGCTTCTTGTTCTTAACTTTTACCGTTTTACACAATCTTGACTTAAAGCTGATAATATACGAGTATGAACTGACTTATTTATTGCAGTAGCTTGGTCTGATAAATTAACGGTAGTATTGTGACCTTGCAATAAACATTCAAAATACTTGAAGCAAAACTCAACAAACCAGTAATTCTGTAAAAATAATGATCTGCAATATATATTAAACATAACATACCCACGATGCTACATTTAGAGCGAAGATGAATGCAGATGGCACTGGCTTGACTGAACACATGGATAACCCTTGAATTCTGACTCTCAACCCAACTTCCTGGTTGAAGTCACATGACACATAGCTTGAGCTGTATCTCTTAAAGGGACAGTCAACATATTCAAATACACTATTGTTAAACACTCAACAACACATCAATACTAAAATAAATTTATTCTTCCTTCTGCCCCAGACTGGACAGCTGAGAGTTAGTAGGCAAGCCTTAGCCCAGTTTGCCCTTGCATGCATTTGTTCAGTGACTGGTTGCTCTCATTAAAGCTTGCTAATGCACTTGTAAAACAGTCAGCACAAACGATAGATCACTGCATGGGGGCAGAAACAAGGTGTGTGTATAACAAGGAGGGGGAGGTGTGCAAAAGATGGGGGGAAAGTAAGTGTTTGTGTGTGTGGAGGGATGGGGGTGTTCTGTGAGAGAGAGAGGGCAAAAGTCTCAGAAAAATAGGGATGAGGGTGAGAGAGACAGGTAGAAGAAAGAGGGCATGGGAAAGAGAGGGAGAGGAGGAGAGCGAGGTGGTATTGGGTGGAGGTGGATGCTGGTCAGTGGAGATGTCAGTGGCCCATTAATCTTGGCCTCTTCCTGCCTAGTTATTGTGTATTTCTTTTGGCCAGAGATTGATTGTAGCAGGGGAAGATGAATTTGCCCGTGGACCTTCTTTTCTCTCTTACACTCTTTTTTTTTCTTTCTAACTTCAGATGCTCAGCCAAGGTGATAATGCTCTCTGTCTCCATCCCCTTCCCCCCACTCCTGTGTTTTTCCCTTTCATTTATTTTAGATTACAATCATCATCTATTGCAGGTTGCAGAAAATGTGTTTGTATGGCCAAAAGAAATGGAGAACAAGGGTCTGGACGCCACTGCCTGGGGGTTGAAGCAGGCAGATGGACAGTGACCCAGCTGGACCAAATGTTAAGACTGGGGTAGCTCCTAGCACGTATGCACAGTCATACACAAAGACAAGCTGTTTTATGAATATAACAATGTGTGATAATACAAAGGCAGTATCATGTATCTATTAGCGTGTATGGCTGGGTGTTTAGGATATGATCACATACAGGTACATGCAGCATCACAGCCTTTAACATACTATGCCAATCCCACAAACACACTTTCATACAGTGTATTAAAATGTTTAAATGGAATTCAGTGTCTGGATCTGATAACAGTTTTGCAGGGAAACTGTTGTCCAAATCCAGACAATCATCATTCTAACCTAAAAAGGTCCTATTATCTTTAACGCATTAATAGTACCACCAAAATGATAGAAAGTCTGTTTTTACTAAGAAACTAAATAGTAATGACCAATTTAGACTGCAAGATGCTGCCTAATGATAGACTTACTTCTAATTTAACTGTCTTGTAGAGTGTTAATTCATGCCATTACACAGACTGTAGATATTTAATAATTGTGCATTTATGTTGATTTTGGGTATGAGTTATCAGTGCTACTTTCTTTGCACACTTCCATGTGTTACTTTTGTATCTGAGCCAGATCTGCAGCAGTGTATTCCCTGGTCTTATCCCTACTTAACCTTGTGACTTTAGCATGGTCAGACAAATGCAGTAGGCCACTAGAGCTCACTACTTGTACATGCATACTTGCACACGCTCATTTTATGGAAATAAACCATCTCTCAAAACCCTTACTGATCCCAAGATGATTTTATAGTTCAATCAATGAGTATTTGGTTTTAGATTGTTGTTTGTTTGTTTGTTTGTTTTCTCAGTTTGAAGTAAGAATTGGGGAGCAGGGCCTTCACCTGCTCTGCCCCTCACCTCTGGAACGCTCTACCGCCAGAACTTAAAACCACCACCTCCCTTTCTCTGTTCAGGACAACCCTGAAAACACATCTTTTTAGACTAGCTTATCATTAACTTTACTAAATGTATTTTTATTATTTTGCATTTTATAATCTTTATGTATTTTATATTTCAATTTGTCACTGATAATGTTTGAACTGTATTGGTTTGTTAAGTGTCCTTGGGTGTCCTGAAAGGCGCTTTTGAATAAAATGATTATTATTATTATTATAATAAGAAACAAATTGTTTAAGCAGGTGTAAATTAGTATTGTTTATATCTTCATATGTTTGTCACATGAATGGTGTACACATTTGGGTTAAAGACCGTGTAAAGTGAATTTCAACATTTTCTTCAATAAACATTATAAATGTCATAATTGTAATCTTCGGGAGTATGGGGTACCAGGCCCATTGATATGGGCTGTTAGGTCCCTGTACGACCGGTGTCAGAGCTTGGTCCGCATTGCCGGCAGTAAGTCAGGCTCGTTTCCGGTGAGAGTTGGACTCCGCCAAGGTTGCCCTTTGTCACCGATTCTGTTTATAACTTTTATGGACAGAATTTCTAGGCGCAGCCAAGGTGTTGAGAGGATCCGTTTTGGTGGCCTTAGAATCGCTTCTCTGTTTTTTGCAGATGATGTGGTCCTATTGGCTTCATCAGCTCGTGATCTACAGCTTTCGCTGGAGCGGTTTGCAGCTGAATGTGATGCGGCCGGGATGAGGATCAGTTCCTCCAAATCCGAGGCCATGGTCTTGAGCCGGAAAAGGGTAGCGTGCCCTCTCCGGGTCGGGGAGGAGGTCCTTACCCAAGTGGAGGAGTTTAAGTATCTCGGGATCTTGTTCACGAATGAGGGAAAACTGGAGCGTGAGATCGATAGGCGGATAGGTGCAGCGTCCGCAGTGAAGCGGGCGCTGTACCGGTCTGTCGTGGTGAAGAGAGAGCTGAGTCAAAAGGCAAAGCTCTCAATTTACCGATCGATCTACGTTCCCACCCTCATCTATGGTCATGAGCTTTGGGTTATGACCGAAAGAACAAGATCTCGGATACAAGCGGCTGAAATGAGTTTTCTCCGCAGGGTGGCTGGACTCTCCCTTAGAGATAGGGTGAGAAGCTCAGTCATCCGGGAGGGACTCGGAGTAGAGCCGCTGCTTCTCCACATCGAGAGGAGCCAGTTGAGGTGGCTCGGGCATCTGGTTAGGATGCCTCCTGGACGCCTCCCTGGTGAGGTGTTCCGGGCATGTCCCACCGGGAGGAGACCCAGAGGAAGACCCAGGATACGCTGGAGGGACTATGTTTCTCGGCTGGCCTGGGAACGCCTTGGGATTCCCCCAGAGGAGCTGCTCCAAGTGGCTGGGGAGAGGGAAGTCTGGGCCTCCCTACTTAGGCTGCTACCCCCGCGACCCGACCCCGGATAAGCGGAAGAAAATGGATGGATGGATGGATGGATAATTGTAATCTTATGAATGAGTAAAAAGTCTCAAAATTGTAGCTCAATTAATTTTGGAGTTATAGATCAAACTGTGTATAAAGATATTTCTGTTTCAGGATTTTTTAGGCGTGTTTTAAATGTTACCGTGTTTCGTCACACAGTAACAAGTCCCACCCCCTGCAGCTCCAGCCGTATAAATGCGTTCTTCAGTGGAGCCGTTCACTCGCTACCGACCGTCTCCCTCCAGCATTCTCACTCCTTTTACGCATGGAGGACTGCAGCCTTTGTGACATTGAGATGCAGGAGGGAGTCAAACAAACCCAGGCGTGCTGCTGGAGCGACCACATGCCACCTGCACCTCCGCGCCCCCCCGCGTGTGCGTGTGTGTGTCGTGTGAGCGATCCGCGTGAAGCTGAAATCCTGCCACGCGCGCCGTGAAACCCCGTGACTCCGCTGACACAGATGAGATAACTTATCAACGTGATTACTCTTTATTTTAATCACCAACACAGACCCCGCATGCGAGGTGACCGGGTCGGACCGGGTGCAGTGAGTCCGCTGCTCATCTTCTAAATAGCGCTTATTATTAAACACATAACAGCGGAGTTATGTGTCCTCAACTTTAAAAACAAAACCAGAGTTGTTAGTGCACTAAAAACAGCGTAACTCTTGGAAAAATGAGCTGGTGTTACCACGCCCACACGCTGACACGCCGCCAGTGTTCCAGAGCAAGGCAAAATCATGTTTTTTCATGATTTTTGAGACTTAATTTTATAAGGTAAACAATGTTTTTAATCAGTCAGATTTATATGGGTGATTAATAACACATATTTATGCCGTGTGACAAACTCAAAACACAAATTTAATTTTACTTTACACGGTCTTTAAGATAATGGTAAATGGTAAATGCATTGTACTTACATAGGACCTTTCTAGCTTTTCAAGATACTCAAAGTGCTTTACACTACAATTTGTGCCCTTGTTCATACAGCACTCTACTATACCTATACAAAGACTAATCAGTATTTTAGATCCTATTCATACACCAATGGGAAAATCATCTGAGGCAATGAGGGGTTCAGTGTTTTGCCAAGGGACACTTCAACATGTAACTGTTACGCCCCCCGTATAGCTCTGCGTACGTCCATACTCAGCTGTACGCACGTACTACGCAGAGGTACAAGCGTATCCCCGCCAGGGCATGTACGCTTCTTCATGCCTGATCTAGCCTTTTCTTTGTTTTTTTTGCCAAAAGGCAAGTGATCGCTTCCTCCTCCGTTGACTCCATGACTGAAATGATGAGAAATGAACAAATTTGTCACAAGCAAATTAAACTCGTGTCCAGCGTGGTTGCAGGATTTTCTGGAGATTTCCTGGTATGCTGGTCTGATGTGTGGGCTGCAGGACTAGCGCTCCCTGGTTGTTGTTATTTTTTTAGAACTTTTTATTAACATATAAACACAGAACACCACTGCGGCTGGAGCTGCCAGCTCTCGCCCCCCACCTCCCGACCCGTCAATCAATTCAGTAGGTGTGTCAGCAAATGACCAATCAGCAACCTCAATTTGTCCCATAGGTAAATGCTCTGCGCTGCAGCTGCTCAAATGACGTTAAGAATTTGGTGCGAAAACGCGAGAATGTACGCGAGAACGTACACTGAAAAAAAGAGAATAGGCATCTATTGGATTTATGTAATCATTTTGAGGGTATTAAACTTAACTGCATCATGCTTTAAGCTGAAACACAATTATATAGTGTAAAACCTACGCAATTGGCAGAGAGAGTACATTGCTTGTTCGAATCACGTTTGTCTGAAGTCATTCAATAACGTGTCAAAGTGAAATCTCGCAATATCTCACAGGATTTTGACTCTCTCGCGATACCGAATGGGATTTCATCTTGCGCGCTGCAGCTTTGCTCACTCGTGTGGCTTGTTATTACATCACTCGGTGAGTCTTAATTTTCTGGATAAATATTATATAAATCACGGTCAAATGTCGTTAACTGTTTGAAAATTGCTATGTAACGTTTAATAGTTGTCAGGTTGTTTGCCAGTGCTGTTTTTTAAAACCTGTTTTTCATATATTGGCGTTGCTAATGTTTTTTGAGCGCGAGCTGTAGTGTGACACAACTTAACTCTGTGGTTATAGTTTATATTATAACTTATATATTCATTCATTCAACCTTTATTTAGTCAGGTAAATCTCATTGAGCCTCGAGGGCTCATTTACAAAAGCGACCTGCTACAAACTAAAGAATGATGAACAGCAATGGTAGAATTTCCTTAAACAACAAACAACAGAAGAAAAAAAAAACGTAGGAGAGAAATAGAAAGTGAAATGCAAAGTATCAAAACTAGCAAAACACCACAAGGTAGATGTACAAAATCAAAAACAGGAACATATCTGCAATGGTTTTTGCCAGGTTTCCAAAAGATTTTTAAAACCATTTAGGGAGGTCAGGGCCGAGAGCTTCAAATCTTTTTGTAAGATATTCCAGGAAGCAGGAGCAGAGTAGGAGAAGGCCCTTTTTCCAAGTTCAGTCCTCACTGACGGAACACTGCAGGTAATGATGTCCTGAGAGCGCACACTGTAGCTGCACTCACGTAAAGACATGTAGGAGGAGATGTATGAGGGCAGCAGGCCGAGAAGTGATTTAAAGATGAAAATGTACCAGTGGAAAAGTCTGCGTGAGGTGAATGATGTTCAGTATATATACTTATTTACTTCTATACGGTGACTATCCTGCCGCTACTGTCCCTGCCATCAGCCGGCCCCACCGGGGACACAGCCGACGGGCGGTGAAACGGCTACGCGGATGCTGCTGGAACACCGAGCTAACATGCTAACGCGGAGAGACGCCGTCACCAGGTCCCGGTAAGTTATTCACTCTTTCCCTTCATTATGGCTCCAGAGTATGGAGTTAACATGCTAACAGGCCTTCCTATAAACATTTTGGACCGTGTGAAGCCACAGAGGTCGGTTGTGCAACGAGCTAACATGCTAACAGGCTTCACCAACTATAACTTCCCACCCCCAAAAAAAGTAGAGGCTGTGTGTATGTGTGGGGGGAGAGATTTACTATATATATATATATATATATATATATATATATATATATATATATATATATATATATATATATATATATATATATATATATATATATATATATATGTATATATATATATATATATATATATATATATATATATATATTTTTTCTCTCTCTTTTGTTTTCTATTGTTTATTGTTTGATTGTTTATTGTTTAAGGAAATTCTACCATTACTGTTCATTGTTCTTTAGTTTTAGCAGGTCGCTTTCGTAAATGAGCCCATGAGGTTCAAAAGATTTACCTGACTAAATAAAGGTTGAATGAATGAATGAATGAATTTACTGACTTATTTCATCCTTTAACACGATTCTCAACATAGGACATTTTCTCCACCACCTTTAAAAGAATGTAAATACAATAATTATTTTTTATATTAAATTAATGCAAACACATGATTTCAAAATCACTGAAAAAGTCTGAACAGGTTATTGAATGCAAATACTAATAATAAAAAAAGATGAATGGTAAAAGTACTGTAAATCCATGAGTGTTTGCTCAACAATGTAGCTGCAGGTCGTTGTTTCAGGTCACGTTGTTGCAGGTTGATGATGATGAAGGTCGCTGCCATCATCATCACAGGTTTCAGATGAAGAACAGGCCGTTGACCAGGCCAGATGTCAAAGGCCAGATGACAAACCATTCAGTATCTGCCAGGAATTGTTTTTAAATTTTGACTTGTCTTTTGAAATCTTTTAGCTCTGTCATTATGTAACAATAATTTCATGTTTCAGGTAAATGCAGAATTCAAGCCCATCACGTCTACAGTCAAGGTTTCTGTCGCAGCTTGACTGTCTTTCTGAAAGTCTGCTGAGAATTTGCAAAGCGATCGGGTGAGGTGGGCAAAAAACATAGCTGCCATGATGACGGTAAGAACGTTCAACTTTTCCTATCCCATAAAGTACATATTCTTTGCATTTCTTCTGTAGAAAATTGGTATACTGTATCCATTGTGCAGCCCAACTTGCTTTGTGTGTGACGACTAATTATCAAATCTACCTGTGGTTATAATTACAGTGGAGAGTGTGAGTGAGTAACTGTGTGACTGAATGAGTGAGTAACTGTGTGACTGAATGAGTAAGTGAGTAACTGTGTGAATGAATGAGTGAGTAACTGTGTGACTGAATGAGTGAGTGAGTAACATTGTGACTGAATGAGTGAGTAAGTAACTGTGTGACTGAATGAGTGAGTGAGTGAGTGAGTAACTGTGTGACTAAATGAGTCAGTGAGTGAGTAACTGTGTGACTGAATGAGTGAGTGAGTGAGTAACTGTGTGACTGAATGAGTGAGTGAGTGAATGAGTAACTGTGTAACTGAGTGAGTGAGTGAGTGAGTGAGTAAGAGTGTGACTGAGTGAGTGAGTAAGTTTATGACTGAATGAGTGAGTGAGTGAGTGAGTGTGTGACTGAATGAGTGAGTGAGTGAGTGAGTGAGTAACTGTGTGACTGAATGAGTGAATGAGTGAGTGAGTAACTGTGTGACTGAATGAGTGAGTGAGTGAGTGAGTAACTGTGTGACTGAGTGAGTGAGTAAGGGTGTGACTGAGTGAGTGAGTAAGGATGTGACTGAGTGAGTGAGTAAGGGTGTGAGTGAGTGAGGGTGTGACTGAGTGAATGAGTGAGTGAGGGTGTGACTGAGTGAATGAGTGAGTGAGTAAGTGAGTGAGTGAGTGAGTAAGGGTGTGACTGAGTGAGTGAGTGAGGGTGTAAGTGTGTGACTGAGTGTACTTCAACCTTTTTATTCAGAATTTTTTGTAAATTGTTAATTAATTTCTGTTTTTGTAACTTTGAGAAACAGGTGATGTGATGACTGTGAAGAAAACCTATTTACATCCTAGAGACATCGATGCCTTTTGGCTCCAGCGTCAGCTCAGTCATTTGTGACAAGGCCATTGTCTCTCAAAAGAAAGCTGAGGAAGTCGTAGAAATCCTCAAGGTTTGTCTGTCTGTTGACATTTGTTAATAGTTGACTCGTGCACCCCCCCCCACATACACACACATATCTTTTGAACACCCCTTTTCTCTTATGTTTTACAGATTGCCAGTGATGACAGAGTATGTGAGAACCAGTTGGTGCTGTTGTTAGACTTCAACACATTCGATTTTATTAAAATCCTCTGTCAGCACCGTCGCATGAGTAAGTCAAGTCTAGCTGGATGACACTGTGCCACAACATTCTGCCGTATTGTTTTTATTTTGAAATTGTTTGTGTCTTTTCACACACAGTTCAGTATTGTACCATGCTGGCGAGCGCTCCGGTTGAAGCAGAAAAGGAACGTATCATAGGGGAAATTGAGTCGGATCAGGAGCTGTCAAAGATCCTCTACCAGCTTCAGGAGACAGAGAAGGAGGACATCATTCCGGTAAGACTTCATGTTTGTGAAGTTATGCCATAAAACCATTTGTCTGTGTGGACCATCACAGCTTGGTTTTGTTTTCTATAGCCGCTTACGCATTGGCCGGCCCTCCCCGGCTCTCCCAGCTTCTAACCCGGGTTCGGCGTCTTCGCATTTACCTTTTCCGCCCGGGATCCACCCTTGTTCTGGAACCATCTTCACCGTGGTTCTTATCGGGCCGAGCCCGACAGGGCTAGTTTCAGCTCTCATTTGATTCGTTGTTTGCAGCAGGGGCGGGACTCATTCAAACAACCTCAGCGCGAGGGTTGAATTTCATTCAAATTTAACTACAGAAACGAGAAACCCCTAAAACAATTGTTAGCTGAATTAGTGTTTCTGAGTTAAATTTTTGTTAATAACTGATCACAAATCAGCTTATGTTACAACGTAAATAACACGAAGCGCACACCCATTTCCGCCTTTCAGCGCGACCTGAATGTCATTAAACAGCATTAAACAATAACTAATATTGTCTAACTGTTGCGCGCATTCAGGGTTTTAAAATATAACGAATAATCTCTAACTTTTACGTGCAGCTAAAATGTCAGGAGGAGTGATTGCTATATGGGCAAGTTGGACACCTGAAAATTCAGTCTGTTCGGATAGCACAACGAGTAAATGCGTTAACGTTTTGACCGGGAGAAGTGGGTTCGCTTCCAGCCTGGGACAAAGTTATTTTACTTTCTTTTTCTTTTTATTCACATTTTCTTTTAAATAAAAAGGAGTTTGCAAACAAACTCCTTTTTATTTAAAAGAAAATGTGAATAAAGAGAAAAAAAAAGTAAAATAACTTTGTCCCAGGCTGGAAGCGAACCCACTTCTCCCGGTCAAAACGTTAACGCATTTACTCGTTGTGCTATCCGAACAGACTGAATTTTCAGGTGTCCAACTTGCCCATATAGCAATCACTCCTCCTGACATTTTAGCTGCACGTAAAAGTTAGAGATTATTCGTTATATTTTAAAACCCTGGCTGCGCGCAACAGTTAGACAATATTAGTTATTGTTTAATGCTGTTTAATGACATTCAGGTCGCGCTGAAAGGCGGAAATGGGTGTGCGCTTCGTGTTATTTACGTTGTAACATAAGCTGATTTGTGATCAGTTATTAACAAAAATTAAACGCAGAAACACTAATATATATATATCCAGCTAACAATTTTTTTTTTGCCGAGTCTCCTCTCTTAAAACACGAACACTCCACCCACGTGAAGAGAGCACCCCACCCACTTCCAGAGAACTGCCCACCCACTTCAAGGCGGCTTTGCGGCAAATGCGTAATGAACGCGGGTGGCCCAGAGACACCCAGGGGAGCTCCGGGCCACTGAGGGCTGGCCAATGCGAAAACGGCTTGTGAAGAGGGATCTTGCAGGGAGAGGGTGAGGAAGTCTTGCGTTGATGACTTGGAAGCAATGGACATTGGCCATGGAAAGGTAAATACTGTCACATTTTCTATTGAGCCATACACTTGATGGAAATGTGCCAGACTATTAAAGCTGTTGTGTTCTCCTAGAGTCAGTGGTGCTTCAATAGCTTCTGGACCTTGAAGACTTGACCTTCACTCATGGCCAACAAACGTTGCCAGCTCCCAGATGGCTCTTTTCGTAAGTAGCGCAAAGGTTATGAAGAGGTTCATGTGCCCGCCCTGAAGCCTAAACCCTTTGCTGACAATGAGGTGTGTTGATATGATCACTCTGTATACATACTATATACATGCTACATGCATAACTGCTACATACAAGCTACATAATGCTACATACATACTGCATACATACATACCGTATTCGTCGGCCTATAACACATAGGTTTTTTGCTCATTTGAATGTCCTACGCATTATACACCGAAGTGTATTATTTATGGATTTTTTTCCCATATTTTTAGATCCATTTTTGGCTCTGATTTGCCGTTTTTCATTTTGGCCTAAAAATGGTGCAGTACCACTTTTGTCCATTAGTGGACACTTCCAAAGAGTCCACCAACAGTCATGTATCTGAAAAAAAGCCTTCTCTGCTTGGACTGAATGTCGCTGCCCGGCTTCCTGCTCTGGAGGTAGCTACCATTTAGTTGTGTTGTTAGCAGTTTTTTTTAGCAAGATAATTCATAAACCACACCGCAGATTTTCTTGAAACTTATAGAGTGTAATTATTTGATGGTCAATTACAACCTGTTAGTTGCAGAAGATATTTATAGCGAGAAAAAAAATGCTTTTAGCATGTTAGCTGTTAGCTACCATAAACAGATACCTACTGCCCTCATAGCAGAGGACTCAGGGGCGGACCCGTTTAGGTCCGCCCTTTGTCCGCCCTGCGTGTCTACGTTTTGCGCCTCAGGAGCAGCTCTGCTCCGGAACAGGGCTACAGCCGACACTCGAGCGACCCCTACACTGTCAACGTAACGGATCCGGCCGTGATTCGTGGTGCGTAGGTTGCTCCAGGAGTTTTGGATTGCTCCGCCTGCCTCATTTGAATCAGCCCTCTGAAGCAGATGTTCATTTGCGCCCGCTTTTTAAAAAAAAACAGTCTTCAGTTACGGGCGTCGTTCGAGCTGGATGCAGCTACAGAGAGAGACGTCTCCTTCGGTGGATTAACTTCTTGCACTGTAAGTAAACTCTTCAAACTGTTATGTGCTTGTTTGTGCAGATGAAAGTGGGAATTCCGGTTGATTGGCGAGAGTTCACTTCAGAGAAATTTAAATTTTAACCCTACAATTCGCACTTACTAATAACTGTTTTCTTCTGCTCTTTAAACTGCTTGCTAGCGTTGTATTCTGGTCATTTGTGGGTTTCACATGCTTTATTTTAAGTGTTTTCTTTGAGCCACGTGACCCGACCATGTTGGGCTAACTGCTAGCTCAAAAGCTAAGAATCAGGCGAGTCATCCTAGTTTTAAACTGTGTTTCTGTTTCTTGACTTTGTTCTAGTGCTTCCTTGCTGGCTCTTGTTTTGAGCTTCATTCTTTGATGTGTTTTAAATTACGTGAATTGCTGTTAAGTGGTTCTGCCAGGTTCTTCGGGTTTGTGCTAAGCTAATAATATTTGGTTCGGATCGACTCGGATTGAATTCACATTTAAGCTGAAATCAGGAGAATGGTTTTAAACAGTGTTTTATTTATTCGTTTATTTTTTCTGCCCTTTGTTGATTTTTAGTTATTTTTCAGGACTTCTTGTTTCAATGTATTGAGAGCTAGCTTTCATTAGCCTTAGCTTAACAGGCCTGGGGCCTGTGTGCCAGAAGTGACTGCTTTGTTTGTAGATAATGATACATTTTAACAAATGTTCTCATGTCGGTTCTGGGTGAGTGGTTCTGATCTGAAGAAAGCTCGAGTATGTGCTTTTGAAAAACCATTAACTAGCCAGGAGCCCGTAGGCTGCACAGAGCTAATGCTAAGGGAGCTAGCCTAGCTCACGTTAGCAGCCAGAAACAACATGTCTGCCGAGAACTGCATGGCCCCTCACGTGAACACTCTCTAAGCGCTAGAAAAAAGTTATTTATTTTATTTGGCAGATTAATTTAAATAAAAAAACAGTCCAGTGGTTTAGTTATCATTAGTCTTAAAAACTCATAAATAATACATAAATTAAACAATATAACTAGGGTAGGTGAGCAATCTTTAAAGGGGACCTCAGATGTATTTTTTAAATTTTTATGGTATTTCTGTGGGATATCCAGACCCTATTCCTTCAATTTAATGCACAAAATAATTATTAGATAATCAATTATACCCTTTTTAATTCTGCCATTTTTAACTTTCGTTTTGAACGACCGGTTTCTTGAAGTCCACGCCCTTCAACGATCTGTTCACGCCCTCTGTAACAGCCAGTATCTGTAATGTGTTGTTGTTTTAAAATTAGCTCTTTTTTTATTACTCATTTGACTTACTGTTAGTGTTAGCTTAAGATAACTTACCGAAACCCGTCTGAGCGCGCCGCAGTTTGCTGCTCCTTTTAGCATTAGACCACCCGAATCCGAAGCTAATGTTAGCTTGTTCCTCTTCCGGTTTTCGCCAGCTCCGCTCGTTGCACGCGATGAGATTTTGGGAGTTATCGCTGTTCCAGTGAAGACAACACAAAGTTCACCAAGTGTCTCCCGTAAATTAATCTGTAAGGAGAAGGTCCTCTTGCTGCGAGCCTGCTGCGAGGCTGCTGCAAGGCTGTACAGTTGAAGCTCCGCTCCATCGCGCCGGAAGAGGGTCCCGTCGAACCCGGTCCTTCCGCCTGTGGTCCGCTCGTTTAATTTTTGCCGGCTGCGCGTTGGCAGCGATCGCAAATACACTAAAAATTGAACTAAAACATAAAAATAACAATTATACTTTATTTATAAAGCCATTTAAAAAAACACAGCTGCAACAAAGTGCTGTACACATGAAATTAAGAACATATAAACAAAAGATGAGATGAAATCATGAAAAACAACAGTCATGTGTTTAATACAGAAGTGGGTTGAGCCTAACCAGGGGTTGCTAGGTGAGGGGCTGGACTCAGGTTTGATCTGATTGGCTGGCGGCTTGTGACGTCAATAAATGCAGGAAGTGTGAATCCTGGTGTATTTATCAAAAATAAATAAATCTACTTAGAGTAAATAAACCACTGGGTGCATTTTTTTGGCACAAGGACTGTTTTTTTATGAAGTAAATACCCAAAGTTTAGTAAAAAAACATTAAAAAGTGAATTTTGCATGTGTGGTCCCCTTTAAACTAATGAACAATTCTGCAAGTTGTTTTTTTTATCATGCAGCTGCAAGTTTAATACATTACAGCACAATAGTACAGTGGACATGTGTCATTATGTAGAAAATTTGATATCACCCTTACCTGTCTAATCCTTTGATATAAGAGGGGATATATTTTTTGACAAGGCCAACATTTCTAAAAATCCTATTTTTTTTCCCAGTGGTCTAAGTAATATCCCAATTTTCTGAGATACTGAATTTAGGGTTTTCATTAGTTATCAGTTATAACTGTAAAGGGGTAATGAGGGGGTCAGTTTAATACTGACCTCCTTTTTACCTTAATTTACTTATTCAGATTGAATAGTAAATTCACGGATTCTCTTCTTTTTCAGTTTATTCAATATTTCTGTGATCTTTATGATGGATAAATAAACAGAGCCATTAAGTGACAAAGACGTTAACTTAGTTTGATATGTCAAAGAGACACTATCATTTATTTAGAATAAATCAACTAAATTAACACCATTACACTTGATTGACATGATTTCACTTTCTTTCAATTTAAAACGTCAGCACACTTAAATTCAACACAACAGACATAAATATTGGATGTTAAGCATATTTAGTCTGTGGGCTCTTTAACTTAAAAATATAGTTTCCAGCTTAGGTTGAGAGGGAAAAGAAATAGGAGGAAAGATTTAAGAAGAAAATTATCCTGAGCATGAGACCAGAGTGACACTTTTCATCCGACTTCTGCTAAAATCCAGGTACGTTTTGTAAACAGCTCCTTTACCTTTTGACGACCGCCCGGTAAGAGGGAAGACACCAGCCTTCAGATGCACAGAGTCCTTTAGTCCCAGCACGTCCAAAACTGGTTTTAGTTTACGTTTCAACGTCTCCTGGCTTCCGCGTTGGTCATCAGAGAATATGTCAGCTTCAGGCCTCTGACTTCAAGATAAACTTATTCCAGGAGGGAATAAACAAAGTTTTTGAGCTCGGCTTGTTCGAAGTAGACTCATAACAGCCTGTTATCAGTCCTTAGCTGAAGACGCCGGTCGTTAGCTCTTGACCACACGTGTCCAGCTCTTGGGAAAGTTCACATCTCTTT
>JBBPBX010082256.1:0-15774 GCA_038048925.1 Garcialebias charrua | reverse complement strand
AACCATAAATCAATTAATCGCATGATAAATAAAAATGATCGACCTCATTTGCATTTATCGGCTTTATTGTTTGACACTGGATGACAAAAGGCTCAACTCCAGTGCTCTTCACTGACCCCTCCATTTCTCTTTGATATCTTTTTTAACTGTCCAAAATCACATCTTATACTGCCATCCAGTGGTCCAAAAAAGGTACTACATACAAATTAAACATTTATTTTTAAATTTCAAACAATATTATCGTTTATCGCAATAATTTCTGAAACAATCAATGGCCCAGCAAAATTTGTTATCGTGACAGGCCTAGTTCCGCTTAATGCGCCTTATAATCCAGTGTGCCTTATGAAAACAGAACAGTTCATTGATATTGCGCCTTATAGTCCAAAAAATATGGTATTTAGTTTTAAATGAGCAGAAATTAGCAAAAAAATTAGGATATTAGCTACAAAAAGCAGCAATTAGCAAAAAATAGTTGAAAATAGCTGAAAAGGCAGAAAGACAAAGTGCCAAAAGGAAGCAGAAGAAGTTGAAATGAGCACAAAAACTGTGGAATTAGCTGAAAAAGCTCAATTTTAGCACAAAACAGCTACACAGTAGCTGAACTAGCAGAAAAAGTTGAAAGGAGCTGAAACTGCCAGAAAGAAGTTAATTAAGCTGAAAGTAGCAGAAATTACCAAGAAAAACTTGAATTTATCTGAAAACAGCTGAAATTAGCTAAAAATATAGCTGAACAGGTAGAACAAGCTTAAATTAGAAGAAAGTAGAAAGAACACGTTTCTCTTGGTAATGTATTTTGTGTATTGGTTATGTATTTTGTATTTGTTGTATGTTTTATGCTGCTGTCTTGGCCAGGTCACTCTTGGAAAATCGGTTTATAATCTCAAGAAGTTATTTTTCCTAGTCAAAACTTTCAGTCTTAATTGTGGAAACTTGGATAAATGAGAGCCTTCACATGTGTTAAATGTAATAATGTCTTATTTTTTCTTTTATTTCCTCCAACACTAACATGTTTGTTGTTTTTTTCAGATGCAGTCTTTAAACATGCATCATTAAAGACCAGAAACAAGACAGAAGGTGACTGGTCACCTTCTGGTGACCTGGTCGGAGGTTTTTAGTCCCTAAATGTAGGACAACACGTTTTAAAAATAGCTTTGTTCCCACTGCTGTTACTGAAATGAACAAACGGAATAACGTTGAAGCTTTTAGTGGTTAAATGTTTTTATTTTTCATTTTACATATGATTTGGGGAGCCTTAACACTGTTATGTGCAACATTATCTGTTTATAGTTTCTTTTAAGTGTTTTTACTAAATGTTTTTACTGTTTTTATTTGTGTGTGCGCATGGATGGATGTATGCTTTGTACCACTGCAAACCACATTTACCCTTGGGTATAAATAAAGTAACCTGAACCTGAACCTGAGAAGACAACTTTCATAGAAGTCCAGCTGAATAATCAAGGTAATTCATGATCACTTAATGCTGTAAAAAGTGTCTCATGCCTGGACATCTTGCTGTCCATATCGAGCCAGTGTGTGAATTAATCTCAAAGTACCACATCTCAACTACACACACTCACTTTTTCACATTGATCTAACAACTGTTCCCTGTTACAGAATATGTAATATAACGTTAAAAGAATTAAAGTTGTGAAAATCTTATAATTTAGGAAAATATATTTCTACTGTATTGCTCACATCTACCCTCTCTATTTGTTTGTGTTTATTTAGTGTTGTTGAATTTTGGTGTAAGACTTGATTTAGAGCCTTTTATTGCAATAATAAAACATCCATCCATCCATTTTCTTCCGCTTATCCGGGGTCGGGTCGCGGGGGTAGCAGCCTAAGTAGGGAGGCCCAGACTTCCCTCTCCCCAGCCACTTGGAGCAGCTCCTCTGGGGGAATCCCAAGGCGTTCCCAGGCCAGCCGAGAAACATAGTCCCTCCAGCGTGTCCTGGGTCTTCCTCTGGGTCTCCTCCCGGTGGGACATGCCCGGAACACCTCACCAGGGAGGCGTCCAGGAGGCATCCTAACCAGATGCCCGAGCCACCTCAACTGGCTCCTCTCGATGTGGAGAAGCAGCGGCTCTACTCCGAGTCCCTCCCGGATGACTGAGCTTCTCACCCTATCTCTAAGGGAGAGTCCAGACACCCTGCGGAGAAAACTCATTTCAGCCGCTTGTATCCGAGATCTCGTTCTTTCGGTCACAACCCAAAGCTCATGACCATAGATGAGGGTGGGAACGTAGATCTATCGGTAAATTGAGAGCTTTGCCTTTTGACTCAGCTCCCTCTTCACCACGACAGACCAGTACAGGGCCCCTTTACAAAGGTTTGCCTGGGGCCCCAAAATGTCTAAGTCCGCCACTGATCGCGGCTAAAGCCGCCAACTCTCCAGCGTTCCTCCGCCTGCACCAGCTGAGAGCGAGCGTGCACGGAAGGACTTGCTGTTGCAATTCTTAAAAATTTTAAGTGTCAGTCAAAAATGGCGTTAAGAATATGGATTTTTTTTTTTATATAAGTCGCTTTGGAGTATGAAGCCCTATTCGCACGGGAATAGTTTTACCTTGGGACCACATGTAATAAATAAAGTTCAAGAGGTATTAAAATTTTAAAAAGCCACGTTAAGCTCAGATGGACACCTGTCACCGGCCGTGCGTCCGCTGATCCGCCGGTTGAAATGGACTTGCGACCAGTCCAGGGTGTGTCCCGCCTCTAGCACAGTGATGGCTGGACATGGGCACCAGTGACTCCCACTACCCAAAAAGGAAGAAGCGGTAGATATAATGGATGGATGGGTCAGCTGATCACACGCACGTCTCCGCACCTGCTATCATCTGCGGTGAAGGAAGTAGCAGCATAGAAGCTGTCCCCTACCCGGGACCATATATTAAATAGATTTTTGGAACAGGGAGATGGGATAGAGGCTTGCTCTGTCCACCCCACGCATCGACCTGGTATTGCTGTATCTCCAGGACCATTGCATGAGACTTAGTTAGACTTAGATCGTCCCGCGCTCGAGAGCGCATTGGGCGGCAAGCTGTTTCAATTGATCTCTATCCTTGGCGATCACCTCCACCGTGCTCGGGTCGAAGCCTTGTACTTTCAGGTCTTTCTCAAAGGATCGTCTCCACGTCAGTTTGGGTCTGCCTTTCTTTCTGTTTCCTTGTGGTTTCCAGTTGAAGGCAATCTTTGGTAGTCTCTGTGCTTCCATTCTCAGTACATGCTCAGTTCTCTTCTCATGAAGTTGCATGAGAAAGGAACGGAAAAAAAAAAAAACGAAGCGAGCAGCGCGTTCATTTAAAATATTTTTTCAAATGATTTTGCTTAAACAAAAACAAAAAACACCTAATTACTTATTGGATCGCACCCATTTCTGTCCAAATCACAGAGATGCCTTTTCGCATTGGATTAGTTTTATCACAGGACCTCAGAGTTCTGAAAAATATAGTGGGTAATGTGTGGGGGAATTTTTACTCAACAAATTACTGACATGGCTGACTCGCACGGGATTAACAACACAGACGATCTCTGTAATTATTACAAATAGCATGTGGTCCCAAGGTAAAACTAATCCCGCGTGAATAGTAGGGGTGCACCGATTGCAGTTTTTTGGCCGATCACCGATCTCTACAAAGTCTGACTTGCTGATTCCGATTTTGGACGATACCGATTTTGTTTTATAAGCAACACAGATAGATGTTGTACGGTCCCAATGCGCCTTCAAATTTCAATCTTATTTTGTTGAAAAACAGACCCTTGAACAATATTCTAGAAAGAATACAAACTTGTTTTAACAGGTCACAAGGTAATGCTCTGAAATATAAATGAAGTTTAGACAATTGTTGTTAAAACTTTAAAAAAAAATCTGTAAAATCGGTTTCTCATGCAAGCATTGGCCGATTTTCCAAAATTAAGGAAATTGGGGCCGATTTATCGGTGCACCCCTAGTGAATAGGGATTAAGTCACAGGACTGACAAATCTATGCTAAAAACTGTGACTTATATGCCGGAAAATACGGTAAATACTTATATATAGTTTCTACTTAGCGGTTTTTCACTTACTGTATTGTGGGGGTGTCTGGAACGTACCCCCCATGATAAATGAGAGACTATCATATTATTTTGGAGCAGGGTTCTGTACACGATGTATTGATGTAATGTAGTGAGGCACCCATTTCTTGCAGAAATTCATTTTCTAGGTCATGTTTATAAATGAGAGCAGGTTCTCAAACATCTCATCTGGTAAAACAAAGGTCAAATCAATAAGTGAGGGGTATTCCAGTCGATCTGATCTAATATATTAGCTATTCACAAGCTTTGAAGCATTATTTGTTAAATGGATAATCTAGAAAAGTCCTTGATGAGATGCAGTCATGCCTGACCTTCAGAAGACTGGAGGCTGTTAAGATCAAAACCTGCTGAACTGAATTTAAGGACACTTAAATTTAACCTTTGGCTTTAAGGTCAAAGGTCAAAGCCTCTTGAGTGACAGATGAGCTGCAGGATGACGATGAAGCTGCTGGTCACTCACGATGCACAGCTCGCAGCATCACGCCTGCTTCCATTTTCGGACGTGAGTTGACATTTGATGTTGCTGATTTCATGCAGTTTTTATGTTTGTGCTGTCTTACTTGTCCGCTGAGTCCTTGGCGGCATCATGGCTGCCGTCACCTTTGGAGCAGAAGCCCCTGAAGCCGGCCTTTCTGTCCAGGCTCTGCGGGGCTCTCCACCCGGACACCGGCCTCCCTCCGCCCGGTGAGCTCCTCTGCGGGCCGGCGGAGCTGAACCAAGCCGCGGCTGGAGCCTCCATCACCGCTCGGGGAGCCAGCGGCCGCTTCAGCTGGCTCTGAAACAGCTCCTTCAGCGCCACCGTGGAGCGAAAAGGTAACATGTCGGCTTCGGCTGGGTTTGGAGTTCAGAAATGTCAAATAAAATCCGGAGAAACAGCGTTTCCTGATGAGAACCTGGCTCCGACTGGACAAGTCAACAACGTCGGCTGGAGACGATACAAGCGACGTTCCTCCAAGCGCATGATTTGATTGGACTAGACGCGTCTTTTACCTGAACCTGATTGGTCGAGACGACTGTCAATCACTGAAACGGTCTCGCCCATTGTTTTGACCCGGTTTCCATCAGCAAATGATCGGGATTGAACTCATTTCACTCGTTTATTTAACATTTTAAAGTCAGTTTAAACAATATTAAAGACCTAAAGTATTTGTATTAAATTTGAGAGGGTTAAAGTTAATGCAAAACCTTATAATGTTTTGCTAGTATTTTGATACTTTGTTAAAAAAAAAAATGTATTTCTCTCTTTTGTTTTTTTCTCTTTTGTTTTCTATTGTTTATTGTTTATTGTTTAAGGAAATTCTACCATTGCTGTTCATCGTTCTTTAGGTCGCTTTTGTAAATGAGCCATGAGGCTCAATAAGATTTACCTGACTAAATAAAGGTTGAATGAAAAAAAAATATATATATATATCAATATGCAGACTGTTTTTAATATCTTACATCATATGCTTGTACTGCATGCTTGTATAAATGTTTATTGTTGTGTGTACTTAATTTGTGTTCTTTGTACAAATCAGGTCTCTCTCTTGTAAATGAGTCCTCGAGACTCAATGAGACTAACCTGTATGAATAAAGGTTGAATTAATTTTATCAGTTCAATAAGAGCAGCGCAATTTAAAAAAAATTTATTTTTAAGAATTAACTTCAAAATCACGTATTTAGGTACACTTTGAGACTGATTATTTACAGTAAAGCATGTGAACTAAATACAGCAATTCACTGCTCTATATTCTATTGATTGCTGTACCAGTACAAAAAAAAGTTTGTAATTTAAATTCCTGCAGGATTTTTTTTCATGCATTTGATTGCCTCTATAGCCATGATTTAAACATTCTGAGTGTATTGTATACCAGAATTTTGACTAAATATACAATAAATGCACAAAAATGGTGCTGAACAGAACACAGAAATGGGTCTTGTTGGTGTTTTCACTGTTGTTTTGATTATCAAACTGCTATTACTGTATCATCATCACACCATCAGCAGCTTCAGCTCTAATTTTAGGAAGGAGATCCTAAATAAGGAGATCAAAATATGAGAACATGTAGAGCACCAAAACAAAAAAATAAAAATAAAAGTTAACATCAATTTGTTGTCCTACATTGCCACCTTGTGGACATGATTTGATACTGCAGATATTTAAAGACCATGGCTGTGTCTCAATTCAGGGGCTGCATCCTCATGAGGACCCAGCCTAGCTGGGCCGAGTAGGCCACGCCCTCAAGACCGGGTGGGCTGAGCGAAACTGCTGAAATGGGACGGTCTAGCCTTCCGGAGAGCCGGCATTGAAGTGGTTGGGAAGTTCTTGTGTGCCGCTTGGTGTGTGTGGAAAGAGAAGGGACGCCGCTAAAATATATTAGTTAGCTGAATACATGTATATATATTAGTGTTTCTGAGTTTACTGTTTGTTAAGAACTGATTACAAATCAGCTTATAAGGGGCGATCTGTTAAAACCCAGAGTGGACCTCTGAAACGCAAGTTGTCCAGTAGCTCAGTTGGTAAATCAACCTGCGATTGGTGCAGAGATGCTTTTCTCGAAGCTGGTTCGAATCTCACTCGGTACGGTTAAAACTTATTTTACGTTTGTCTTTTATTGGATAAAAAAATGAGGACTGAGATTAAAAGGAAGGAGTTTGTGAAACTCCTTCTTTTTTTTATCCAATAAAAGACAAACGTAAAATAAGTTTTAACCGTACCGAGTGAGATTCGAACCAGCTTCGAGAAAAGCATCTCTGCACCAATCGCAAGTTGATTTACCAACTGAGCTAATGGACAACTTGTTTCAGAGGTCCACTCTGGGTTTTAAAAGATTGCCCCTCAGAAAATCCTTGCTACGCACGTGTAAAATAATCTGATTTGTAATCAGTTCTTCAAAAACAGTAAACTCAGAAACACTAATATACTGTATATTCAGCTCACACATTTTTTTTTGTCGTTTCTGTAGTAAAATTTTAATGAGATATATTCGAGCTGAGGTTGTTTGAGATGACTAAATAAAGGTTGAATGAATATTCGCGCTGAGGTTGTTGTTAAAACGAGCTGATGACTCAACAACACGCAGCAGCTCCGACCCTGCACGCAGAAAGTCCCCCCCCCCCCCGCGAAATCTCTGCTGGCGCTATGAATTCTGGGATAGCCTCCGTCTTGAAGGATTCACGAATGCATCCTTCGTTCTATTTCCTGTGGGCGTAGCCCTTTAAGCCACGCCTTTTGGGTTTACCCTGTGCTTCGCACCAACATTGAAAACTTCTAGTCCACGCCCACCTGCTGTGGGCCCACGCCCTCGGTCCATAAAAACCCCTGTCGACCGAGGAACTGCTCCCAAAATTTTTTCACCAACTGAAGACTCTACATAAGAAAGATAAGAAGATCACAACATGTTTTTTAAACGACCTTCAATAAATGCACAGGATGCGAATTCTTGCTTCATCCTGGTGGAGGACAAGCAGCACCCACTCTGAGTGGTGCTTTGGAGTCCAACACTGACAGCAGGCCGTGGTCCAGAACCGCGTGCTCTGCCTGCCAGCTCCTGAGGAGGAGAAAAAGGAGCTCCGGTTTGACCTCCCCTGTCCACTGGGCACCGGAGGCTCAACCGAGGGTGGATGCTCCGCGCAGCCTGTGGTAAGCAGCTGTGGCGGTCTACGCGCCCACAGGGTGTAGCTAGTGCGGCCGGCATGTTCCTCCCGAAGGTTCTGACCCGGTTTCGCTTTTTCCTCCACCGACCGGCATGTTCCTCCCGAAGGTTCTGACCCGGTTTCGCCTTTTTCCTCCACCGACCGGCATGTTCCTCCCGAAGGTTCTGACCCGGTTTCGCCTTTTCCTCCGCCTGCGGAGATGTCTAGCCTCCGTGTCGCCCCACTTCTTTGAAGTGCGTGGGACCGGCCAGAACCCCCACCGAGGGAGAAGTCGTGACCGACGGAATGGCCGCCACGATCGACGAGCTGGGCCCAGCCCAGCTGAAGAACTAGACCCAGCTCCACTCCAGCCTCTGGCACTACGAGCGCCGTCTCCTGAGGACAGACAGAGGACTATGGAGATAAAACGATTCGACTCGCTGCTCCACGCGCTCCCGGTCATAAATGTTGGGTCGCGCAGACGCGTGCGGGCTGAGGGTCCCTGAACGCATCACTCAGCCTCGACGCCGCAGACGAGCAGGCCGCAGGACGCTCGCCGCTCCACGCGCCCCAGGACATCAGGTGAGCCACGTGCGCTGGTGGAGGTCCCTGAACGCACCACTCAGACTCAATCCTCGCTGCTGGCAGGAGGACTCGCAGCTAAAAACAGCAGCCAGAGGGAGCGATCTGACTCAGCTGTTCAGACGTGGACTCCCCGCTGCAAAGCGCGGACAACAAGCCCGTGTCACTCTGCGCTCCCATCACGAGGACTCAGGAGCGCACCAACCAGGCTTCTCTACACCGCTGCAGCCCAGCAGCTCTGAGGTTTGCACTGAGACCAGTGAAACGCGTGAGGACACAGTTTCACGCAGCACCCAGCTCCAACTGGCTTCAGGTGCGCGCTCGAGCAGGTGAAGAAGCACGCAGCATCACCTCGGGCAGACCCTCGTGCCGCACACGGACCGGTGCGCCCTAGGGAGCAGAGCAAGGCATACCGCCGACCCCAGCTCCAAGACACCCGGGTCACTATTACCAGCGGACCGGGAGCTCCAGAGGCAGGGTCCGCCAAAAATGACGCTGTGAAGGGGATGTTTTTAACAGCTTTTTGAGTTCTGAAAATAAAGTTTCTGTCTTGAACAGTGTTTGTTACTCAGACATGCTGGTTGCCTTTTTTCCCCGAGGTCCATGAACACATCTCCAGGTTCGTGCAGTGATAACAAAGCACATTCCTTCACACAAAGCCGAGCTACGAGTGGTTCCGATGTTTCCATGGTAACCACTCAAGCCCCGCCTCCCCACACACAGACGGGGTCATGCGGACGTGACTGCCAGCAGCAGGCACAGCGATGCACTGCACAGTCATGTAAGACAAACATCTGCACTTGTTAACACAGTTAACTATCAGTCATGAGCCTGGCCTGGACACATGGTCCCAGCCAGGACATTTCTGTCTTCTTCAACATCGGGTCAAGCAACAGGTATTATCTCTGACCCGTCTCAAAAAGACGTTTTCTCATGCATGGTCTGATAACAGTTGTTTTCAGCCAGGACTTTTCGTCTCTTCCACACGACAGACAGATCAGGTAAAAACCACCGACCTGCACGAGTCAACTGGGCTCAGTGCAGCAGGGGTCGTGAGAAGCATAGATATCATATATATACTGTATATGATATCTATGGTGAGAAAAGCCTCCTATGGGCCATTGCGGACTCCGTCCGCTAGGTGGCGGTGGAGGACAAGCTATTTCTCCTGTGCAGCAGAACGTTGTTAAATTACAACGCAGTCTAGCTCCAGACCTGCTCTCTAACTGGTTAAGACGACTATTCGCAACAATTACACTCTGCAGTTTGCAGAGACGCCGCACCGGCTCGTTGCAGTTTTCTGAAGACAAAACATCTTCAGTTCAGCACAGGGCGCTGCAGTTTGGAACTACAGGAACTGTTAGCGAAATACGTCATTTCCGGAGTCCCCCTCGAGCGAGGATGGAACCGTTTTCTATTCAAAATACTTTGTCTCCAAAGAATCAAACAGACTCGGGCAGTTTTCTGGATTTGTCGATTTTCAACAAACATCACGTGAGTCGTCTCTTCCATATGCTGACAATAAAACGTATTTTTCAAATACGTGACACGGAGTTGGATTCGTCTCAATCGATCGCAGAGACGCGTTCCCACATTCCAATCATAAACAAACACAGGGAATTCCTCAGGTTTGTTTTTTTCAAAAGGTTTGCTATCAGTACGACTGCATGTCGTCACGTCAGTCCGCTCCCTGCATCTGCACGAGGGTTATCTGGCGGTGTTTACCGCTGCGTCAAGGAGCATGAAAACTCTGTTATTCACTCTGCCCGAGGATCGATTGCTTCTGTCTCGATCCTAGAAGAAGCGGAAGCCCAGACTGGTGAATAAATGTTCCACTTGGGTTCTCGCCATAAACTGGAGAAACAGCTCAGTTACTCCAGTGCATAAAGTATTTACTGAAACGACCCTCTGCTCCTCAGCTGTTGTGTCGGAACAGAGGAGAGAGCAGCAGCTGACGTCACTTCAGTACGTCAGCCTCACACAGGTCAGTTCCAGCGTTATAATACAGTAATGAGATTGAAAGGAATGATGGCTGCCATTCACGTGGTAGTGAAATTAATTTTACTACACATGCACCGTTTTTCAGAGACATTTTTTATGTCAGAAAATTGACCCAGTACACCACAGCTGGCTCATGTCACGTTTTCTCATCACTGAGAACGGACCAGTATGGCAAGCTCTTTTAACATAAAATCGTGCAGTCTGTCTACCCGTCATTATACTGTATTATAGATACCAAAGAATGAGTTCCGACCAGTCACATTTAATGTGGACTAGTCAGAATGTTTATTGAGATGGACCTGGTCTTTAGGGGGAAACCTTGGACTTTGTCAGAGCCCTGAGCAAAGTGACGTCATTCAAACAGACACATCCCTTTTTCTGAACGGGATGGCTCCTGCCTGTCACAGTCAGTATGGGGGGGGCGTGGCCGCCAGGTACGTCCCTTCACATAAACGTTCTGGTCGCTGCTGTCAGTACACAATGTCTGAAACACTAGACGTCGCGTACATAAATCACCAGGGCGTGTGCGTTTAGCCCAGTTTTTTCATTCAACCTTTATTTAGTCAGGTAAATCTCATTGAGCCTCGTGGACTTATTTACAAGAGCGACCTGCTAACAGTGTGTCAACAGCTGTTCAGCAGTCGCTGATCACAGCCAGGAGTCTGATCTGCCGGGCGCACACTCACACTTGAAATCGCTGCGGGCGGCTCTCTCACCCCCCGCCGTGCTAGATTGGCCACTCAGGAGAACGCTTTTCCTGAAGCCCCAGGACAACCCCCACTGGGGTGGACGCATTGGCACACAAACTGTGGGCCAAAATAAAAATGAGAACGTTTTATGTTCTCTCCTCCAGTCTAGCTGCCACTGGAGCTACTGGAAAGATTGAAGGAGGTGACGTACAGTGATTCTGATCGCCCCGCAGAACACACCATGGTTCCGGTGCTACAGCAACTAAGAGTTTCCCTGTGATAGGTCAACATTTACTGATCTGGTTGCTGAACGTTAATGTTTAGAAAGTCTTGAATCTTTCTAAAAAGACGTCTTTATGCACTACCCTGCAAGCGTGTCCAAAGTGTTTACCGCGTCAAATGGGTTGCTTGTCAGCGATGGTGCCTGGGAAGTCAGTTGGACCCATTTTCATTTTCTCTGGGTTCCATCTTCCCATGTTTACAGTTATGGCTGGTCAGAATTTTAGCCTGCAGCACGGTTACAACTTATGCTGCAGCGATGTCTTCCTGCCACGGGGGATTCAACGATAGAACAGGTTTTAATCATCCCCTGTTAAAACATTTTCTGAAAGGTGCTCGTCGTCTTAGTCCGATTCACGCACCTTAGTCACACAATGGGACCTAGTTACTGTGCTGAGTTCACTAACTAGGGATCCATTTGACCCGTTTAGACCAGATACAGTTAAAGCTTTTATCCTTAAACCAGCTCTGTTGCTGGTTCAAAATTCGGCTAAGGAGTAAATGACTTGTCTGTTTCTCCTTCTCTTAAAGGAAGACAAAATGATTAAGAGGGAAGGGAGTTCAGTTGAACTTAGTCCAACCCTGCTTTTAGCCTTAAAGCTTGACGTGTTCATTCAAAGTTTAAATCATTCACTGAACGGCTTGTTCTCCTCCTCTCTTTTCTGCAGAGGAAGAACGCCTACATTTGTCTTGTCCAGTGCGGGCGCTAAAGTGTTATGTGACACGCACTGCTGCAATGCTTAAGTCTGATAAGCTTTTTGTGCCTTCAGAGGACAATCTCAGGGTCAACCTTGACCTATCAGCGGTTGTCACATTGGCTATATGAGGCCATTTCTCTGGCATACAGCTTCCTGGCCTCCAGCCCCCTGAACAAATAAGAGTTCACTTCTCTAGAGGGATTGCAGTTCCACAGCCCTGCACGGAGGTCTTCTGTGCAGGACATCTGTTCAGGCTGCCTCTTGGTCGTCAGCGACTCCCTGTATCTATTTTGGTTACAGAACGTTTTCCAGCTCCTCCCTGATGCATTATGTTCTCAGGGTTGTAGCAGAGTGATTGTCTTTCATTATCAATAGACTTATTGATGATTGACACAGTTGTATCTGCCTTGTTGATTCTGATTATGAATTCAGAGTCATTCATTTACCATCACATGATGATGAGGATTGTCCACCTGCTATATTATGCACCCTTTTGTCTGAATTGACAGTGCATATTCATGCCTATGCATATTCATGCCTATTGAGGTGTGGCGGTTGCCTGAGTGTGTTATGGTTTCAGTCAGACCCAATGGGGCATGGACCATATCGTGCTCCGCCCTTTAACCCAAAAGGCGTGGCTTAAAGGGCTACGCCCACAGGAAATAGAACGTCGGTTACGTACTGTAACCCTAGATTCTATGAGTGTGGGCGTAGCCCTTTAAGCCTTGAGGCCCCATTGGCTCTTTTTGGCTGAAAAAATTGTTTTTGCCATTGGGAGCAGTTCCTCGGTCGACAGGGGTTTTTATGGACCGAGGGCGTGGGCCCACAGCAGGTGGGCGTGGACTAGAAGTTTTCAATGTTGGTGCGAAGCACAGGGTAAACCCAAAAGGCGTGGCTTAAAGGGCTACGCCCACACTCATAGAATCTAGGGTTACAGTACGTAACCGACGATTTCGGCAGGAAGTAGGCCGCATTCCTCGGCTCGGCCGCATAAGGAGGAGTCTTCGAATTGGGACAGTCCTCCGCGCGGGGCAGTGACGTATGCGGCCGACAAATGCGCACTCATGAGGATGCAGCCCCTGAATTGAGACACAGCCCATCTCTACCATTTATCATCTTTGTCCTCTAGAGGCAGCAGGGACAGAACCAGAACCATGAAATCAGCAGCAGATCCTCAACTTTATCATTACAACTACACTTCTTTACTGTGCACACATTTCCATTTTGATCTATTTTAGGGAGATACATTAAACATCTCACTTTGTCACTTTGTCTTTAAATATTTGTTCTGACCTCTTTGGTGATCAGTGTGGGCGTGGATTTACACAGCATAATGACCTAAGGAGATTACTCACTTTGTTTGCTTTCTTAGTCAAAACTTGATTTAAGTCTCTAAACTGCACCTAACTAGATAAACCAAGCAGGCTCGTGCTGACTGATGATGCCTCTTCTGAAGTTGGACATGAAATATTTACGAGTTTGACCTGAAAAGAGGCAGAGCTAACATTTGAGATCAGACATTAAGGGAACTTCCCACGAAATATACTGAAATTTGCATCTTTAAGCAACAGAAAAGTCCCCTTAAAAAAAAAAAAAAGATACTTTTTTTGTTGTTGTTAAAAAGCCACACAATCTTAGAGATCTGTGGTTAGAATGTTGTTTTTGTGCGGCTGCCATGCAGGTTGCATGTTTCCAAACATGTGCCCAAACAGGCCTGACACATTTCAGCTGAACCTGACCCGTTCCAGGAAAAAAAAGAAAAAAGAAATTGAAACAGTTTCTGTTTTTTTGTTTAACTCAACTCAAAACCTTTGAACTACAGGTACTCCCCGACTTACGAGCGCATCGACATACGAGGTTCCGGACTTACGAGCTGACTAACGAACAGTAAAGTTGTACAGAACATACAGAAAATACAGCACTGGTATGTGTTTTTAGATGAAAGTGTGTTAGCTAACAGTTTGTAAACAAGTTTCTGAGCATGTTTATGAACTAGTATGTACGTTTGTGTTGAAAAACGAGTGTTCGTAGTAGCGCTAGCATACATTTTCCGACGTACAACCGAAAATCCGGACTTACGAGTGACACGTGTTTCGTGTTCCGACATACGAGATTTCGTGTTACGGGCACCTCGTACGAACGGAACTCGCTCGTAAGTCGGGGATTACAGAGTCCATTGGGCCTTTTAAAGCTGTTTTAAAAGCTTGACTTTGTTTTAATATGCCTAAATATGTTCACTTTTGAGTTAAAAACATTTAAAAAAAACTTGTTAAACTGGTCTATGTCTATATTCTTTCTTTTTTTTTTTACTTCATTGTGTATGTTGCCTGTTGTTTGTTTTTTTGTACAGCACATTGGTTGGCCTTGTCACTGTTTAAAGTGCTCTATAAATAAAATGGTATGGTATGGTGTCAAAAGGACACAGTTTCAAACTAAAAGCAGCTCTTTAAGTTGGTTTTGTTTCTTTTCATGGTTTGCAGCAGGAAACAAAAAGGAGGAAGGAAGCGAAGGAGACAAACAAATCCTAACGACGCTGCAGGGAGGAGAGGCGATAATTCACCCACGCCCACACCTTCTCAGAAGCAGTCAGCTTCCTGCTCCCTTCAAAATGAAGGTGATGGCTGCAGATCCCTCCCACGCTGCTCAGCGGCTGGCTTCCGCCCACCCGCCGGTGGAGCCACCGCCCACCTCCGGCCGTCGCCATGGCAACACATCATGATGATGATGAGCGGTGGCTTGAGCTGGAGGAGGAGGCCGGGCGAGAGGAGTGGCTGTGCTGCCACTGTGAGCAGAGCTCGGCGTGGGCGTTCATGAGCAGAGCTTTTCTCCAGAGAAAAATCTGTCTATGTGTGTGTGTGTGTGTGTGTGTGAGAGAGAGAGGTGTGGGGGGTGGAAGCAGAGGATGATGGGAGGTGTGTGTGTGTGTGAGAGAGAAGGGCCTGCGTCAGAGTGACTCATGAGCCACTTTCGAGATGTGTTGATGTGACGCTGATGCAAATCCCGGCCCGCACAGGGATTCGTCTAAAAGTAGAGAAGAGGAAAAACAGAGCGTGTGTTCGTGCTGCGTCATCAGCTACTTTTGGGTCCAGAAGACCAGATGCACCTTGAATGAAGGAATGAATGAAGGAAGAAGCTCAACTATGGAACTGAACAAAAGTCTGGAGTCACTCCTTGTCGTTTCACAACAAAACAAAAGTTCCTCTGACAAGCAGCTCCAACTCAAAGAAAACCTGCAGAAAGTCCAGATCTAGGCCACATTAAACAATCAGGAGTATGCACAATATTATCGGTATCGTATCGGTATCGAGCGATGTTAGCAATAAAGTTAAATATCAGATATTGGCTAGTCCATCCAAATAACTCACCAATTCTAAAAGGCACATTGTATATCATGGGCGTAATCAGGATTTTATGAGGGGCGGTTCGTTTGAAGAAAAAGTGGACCTGGAAAGCGCAACACGCCTCGGCGGTTCACTGGAAGCGCGTCGGGTTGCCACTCCAAATTTTCTCTCGACTCAGGTTCGATCCTCACTTGGTTGAACTCGAATCGTCGAAGTGGGCAATATTTCAACTTATTTTACGTTTGTCTTTTATTGGATAAAAAAAAAAGGAGTTTGTGTTAACCACAGGCATATTAAGTCTATGGTGTTAACCGGTTCGACATTAGCGGCGTCTCCATACCTTCTCTTTCCACCTCTCTTAACACAGAACTTGTGTTGTGCGGGAGTTGTAGGCGGGACTTCATAGGCAAAGTGGGCGGTTCGTTCGAACCCCCCGAACCCCCCCTGGCTACGCGCATGCAGAACCTCAGAGTAGAAGCTGTTCCTCTCAGTCTAGTGG
>JBBPBX010082255.1:0-15774 GCA_038048925.1 Garcialebias charrua | reverse complement strand
GCAGAAGGAAAGCACAAAACTTTGAACACGTCTGACTCGACTTACCATGCTGGCAAATGTGTCAAGAGCCTGGTCCAGATCAGAAGCTTTTTGGAAGAAGAGCTTCCAAACTTCAACTGGGTATGTCCTTTGACTATCCAATGAGCATTTCAACAGTGTCACCAGGTTTGTTTGTGTGAGGTAAGTAGCCTTTAGCAGAAAACAAACATGAAGAAAAAATGAACAAACAACAAAAACAGCAAAATTGTTATTGTTCATGGACATTAGTTTCTGGCTTGTACTCTTGTATATGGCAACTAATAATATATTTTTTGAAGTTGATATTACAGAGAACAATCTTACCGAGGAACAAGCATATTCAGTGATGGTAAAACTGCACAAGGCTGTGGGGGAAGTGTCAGTTGCCAGTGTTTGCTGGAGTTGTGATCTGAGCCAAACAAAACAGAAAGCCGAGTTGCCCATTAGTTATGATGTGTAAAAGGACTTGGAAATCTGTGCACTGGACTTATCAATAAACTACCCACCCACTGACTGCAGCGCAGATGAGGCTCTCTGGTAAAAGAGCATATTTGTGCATCAGACACTGGTTTGTCAAATTGTGACTGTTTCAGCAAATTCAAAATGGGTGTTAATAATTAGACTCACCATCGACAGGTGTCTTCTTGCACTGAAGAAAAACAAGAAATGCAACAGTTATTATCCTGATGCATGCTAGCAACAGTTATTAGTTTAGTGAATAAAGATAAGTAAATTTACATTACTTTAGCTCTGCAACGTTTACATAGAGACTGAGCAATATTTGTTTGTTTTCAATTTTCCCCAAATAATTTATCATGTGAGAGTTAGATTCATGGAAACAATCTTACCGTGAAGGAATCTGGTATTGAACAACCTGTGTGAGAAAAAAACATGAAATAAAGCATGACATCAATACAGTGTTGCAAGTATGATTAAACTAGGCCTTTTTAAAGGAGAACATTTCTTCCAAATATTATCGACACGTACGTGGGAATGTCTGTTTGAGTGACTCCACGCTTGATCTCACACCCTCTGAAAGATCCAGTGGCAGTGACTGTAAACTTGTCAAGAGTCCGGTGAGTCTATAGATAAGGAAGCAGCAACAATTGCATCATCTGGACCAAGATTTTAACATTACGTAAACCTCAAAACACTTAGTTTTGCTGCTGAGAAATATCTCTTACATAGCTTCATAGGATGCACAGCTGATGTTACTTGGGATCACAAGCAAGGAATCAGGATGGAGGCTTGCTATGACAGGAACAAGATAGACCTGGAACCACAGCTGATAGCCTTCTGGTTCAAAGTTGTCTAAATGAGGTTCGAGGGCTGTCAAAGTTGTGTTCAAGATGGTGTCTCGTACATCTGCATTTGGGATGAAGGTGACGTTTTTCTGGAAAGAAAAACATTCAAGTGTCGTTGAAGATGGCAATTGTCTTTTTGTAATGGTTTGATAAAAATGGTGAGATTGGCGGTACACTGATGTACTCTAAAACATATAAACGTGGGAATGAAAGCAACTTTGTGGAGTTGTCCATAAAGATTCATAAGCAGAAGTGTGTTGTTTGACTTTATGTGTTTGTCCCTGCTATAATGGCTAGAGGTTAGGCACTTACCTGCTTGCTGACTTCTGCAAAACTCTGGAAGAACTCAGTGAGCTGATCAACATTGCCGGACAAGGTCAAGCTAGTGAGGACCGCCCTGATGAACGTGGCATTCTGCAGAGCACCGCTATCTGGATCTGTTATCAGCTCTGCCTTCTGTTGTGGTGAGAGGGCACCTACAGCTGCCTCCTGATGACACAAACCAAGAGGAAGGATGAATTTATTCTTATTCGGCATTGCGGAGCAAAGCCATGTGTGGACCTTTCAAGTTGTGGATTTAATGCAACATAGTTTTCAAGGATGGTTTGTTGTGAAATATTTCACTTACCTGTGAGAGGTTGAAGACTTTGAGGTCATAATATGTTGTGTAATTAGCAAAAGAACCCAAGTTTGCTTCGATCCATTCAGCATCAGTGTTGATTCCCTCCCTGCAATCTGAGCATTTTGTATGGATTTTAGAATATGCACAAATTTGCAATAGGCCTATTTTCAATTAAAAAAAACCCCACAATATGCTTATTTTTGCTCTTTGTGTCATTTCAACCATATTTTGTCCTCTTTTACTTTCCCAATTTAAAGATGATGGACAAAAGAAAAGGTTACTCGTTCAGTGTACCTGGCTTGTTGATGGAACTGATATATTTCCTGAGGTAGGCCAGCAGAACATCAGCAATTTCTTGTTGTCTTTGAACTGGCATGGCAGAAGACACTTGGACTATCCCGCTCACACTGGAAAGATTGGCGCAAAACACTCTTTAACAATCTTTTACAAGTAGTTTGCACTTCCACGGTTTGAAATCTTGCTCTCCAAAGTGCTACTTACACAACGTGGTAGTTTGTGCAGTTTAAGTTTGTTATCGTAATCTCGAGCATCTCTGGAGTGAAACTTGCAAGAATTGAAACCAGTCTGACATGGAACCAAAGATAAAAGTCCTCTTCGACGAAGCTTGAGAAGTGTGGATTGATGATGATGAAGGTCCTGTTCATGATACGATCTCTCACAACAGATTGGAATGTTTGAACCTGTCAAATTGTGACATGAGCAAATCAGAATATCACACAAAAATTTGTTGTCATTCTAATGAAAACAAGACAACTAAAAGGACGTGATATATAAAATGGTGTGAAATCGTCAATAAATTATTGCGCAGATTGTTCAATACTTGTCTGGATACGAGGAAGGTATTGTCTTACGTCAGAGACTGTGATTTTTGTTGCTCTTAAATCATAGCTTACCTGTCCATTTACCGACAACTGTGTCAGGAATTCATCCAGATTGTCAAGAGCGTTGTTGTTCTCAAGTCGGGCAAAGACAAGATCAATAAAGGTCACGTCAACGGAGGTCCCTGATGTCAGTAGCACCTGAGCCACCTGAGAGGGAGTGAGCTCTGCCAATATTTCAGTCTAAAGAAAGGAATAAAACTATGAAAGAAAACTCGACGTGTTTGCAAAACTGCAAGTGACTAGATGTTTCTTTCTAAGAATAACTCAACCACTGCAGAAAGCACTTACACTTGATAAGAGCGGGTTGAGGGCTTGCAATTCTTGAACAGTTGCAAAACCAGAGAAGTTGCCAAGGTTTGTCTGCAGCCAGTTTCGACTACCATTGACCGATGAGATGCAGCCAGGATCTGCACAAAAGAAGAAGCATGAAAATTGGCCTCATGGCAACACCACGCACCAACAAGGCAATATGAAACCTATCCACAGAGCATAGTTTTACCTGATGAATCATTTCTTGACAGGAATGGTTTGATGAAATGAGTGAAGACTGTTTGCTGAGTGCCACTGTCCATTTGTTCTCTTTGGTTGCTGAATGCCTCAACGCTAAAATTTGAGCCCAAACCATTAACATCAAACATTTGTAGCATTTGACATTTTTGTTCAAAGTGGGGTAATGTAACATTAATTTACTTACACAATCTGATATGTTTGGCAGCTGAAGTTTAATGAGCTGAGACAGAATAGGAAGTTTGTGGATGGTGATGCCAAGAATGGACGGAGCTTTTGTTGGAACCAGTTGGCAATGAAATCCTCATTCTTTAGTTGCGCCTGGCTGAAGGTGGCAATTTTCACCTCTCCCATTGCTTCAAGGGCATTTGGCGAAACCGGGCTGCTGTTGTTGGGGGTCTGCAGTTGGGGAAAGAAACTTAGTTTGATAAAGACTGTGCAGAAGGAAAGCACAAAACTTTGAACACGTCTGACTCGACTTACCATGCTGGCAAATGTGTCAAGAGCCTGGTCCAGATCAGAAGCTTTTTGGAAGAAGAGCTTCCAAACTTCAACTGGGTATGTCCTTTGACTATCCAATGAGCATTTCAACAGTGTCACCAGGTTTGTTTGTGTGAGGTAAGTAGCCTTAAGCAGAAAACAAACATGAAGAAAAAATGAACAAACAAACAACAAAAACAGCAAAATTGTTATTGTTCATGGACATTAGTTTCTGGCTTGTACTCTTGTATATGGCAACTAATAATATATTTTTTGAAGTTGATATTACAGAGAACAATCTTACCGAGGAACAAGCATATTCAGTGATGGTAAAACTGCACAAGGCTGTGGGGGAAGTGTCAGTTGCCAGTGTTTGCTGGAGTTGTGATCTGAGCCAAACAAAACAGAAAGCCGAGTTGCCCATTAGTTATGATGTGTAAAAGGACTTGGAAATCTGTGCACTGGACTTATCAATAAACTACCCACCCACTGACTGCAGCGCAGATGAGGCTCTCTGGTAAAAGAGCATATTTGTGCATCAGACACTGGTTTGTCAAATTGTGACTGTTTCAGCAAATTCAAAATGGGTGTTAATAATTAGACTCACCATCGACAGGTGTCTTCTTGCACTGAAGAAAAACAAGAAATGCAACAGTTATTATCCTGATGCATGCTAGCAACAGTTATTAGTTTAGTGAATAAAGATAAGTAAATTTACATTACTTTAGCTCTGCAACGTTTACATAGAGACTGAGCAATATTTGTTTGTTTTCAATTTTCCCCAAATAATTTATCATGTGAGAGTTAGATTCATGGAAACAATCTTACCGTGAAGGAATCTGGTATTGAACAACCTGTGTGAGAAAAAAACATGAAATAAAGCATGACATCAATACAGTGTTGCAAGTATGATTAAACTAGGCCTTTTTAAAGGAGAACATTTCTTCCAAATATTATCGACACGTACGTGGGAATGTCTGTTTGAGTGACTCCACGCTTGATCTCACACCCTCTGAAAGATCCAGTGGCAGTGACTGTAAACTTGTCAAGAGTCCGGTGAGTCTATAGATAAGGAAGCAGCAACAATTGCATCATCTGGACCAAGATTTTAACATTACGTAAACCTCAAAACACTTAGTTTTGCTGCTGAGAAATATCTCTTACATAGCTTCATAGGATGCACAGCTGATGTTACTTGGGATCACAAGCAAGGAATCAGGATGGAGGCTTGCTATGACAGGAACAAGATAGACCTGGAACCACAGCTGATAGCCTTCTGGTTCAAAGTTGTCTAAATGAGGTTCGAGGGCTGTCAAAGTTGTGTTCAAGATGGTGTCTCGTACATCTGCATTTGGGATGAAGGTGACGTTTTTCTGGAAAGAAAAACATTCAAGTGTCGTTGAAGATGGCAATTGTCTTTTTGTAATGGTTTGATAAAAATGGTGAGATTGGCGGTACACTGATGTACTCTAAAACATATAAACGTGGGAATGAAAGCAACTTTGTGGAGTTGTCCGTAAAGATTCATAAGCAGAAGTGTGTTGTTTGACTTTATGTGTTTGTCCCTGCTATAATGGCTAGAGGTTAGGCACTTACCTGCTTGCTGACTTCTGCAAAACTCTGGAAGAACTCAGTGAGCTGATCAACATTGCCGGACAAGGTCAAGCTAGTGAGGACCGCCCTGATGAACGTGGCATTCTGCAGAGCACCGCTATCTGGATCTGTTATCAGCTCTGCCTTCTGTTGTGGTGAGAGGGCACCTACAGCTGCCTCCTGATGACACAAACCAAGAGGAAGGATGAATTTATTCTTATTCGGCATTGCGGAGCAAAGCCATGTGTGGACCTTTCAAGTTGTAGATTTAATGCAACATAGTTTTCAAGGATGGTTTGTTGTGAAATATTTCACTTACCTGTGAGAGGTTGAAGACTTTGAGGTCATAATATGTTGTGTAATTAGCAAAAGAACCCAAGTTTGCTTCGATCCATTCAGCATCAGTGTTGATTCCCTCCCTGCAATCTGAGCATTTTGTATGGATTTTAGAATATGCACAAATTTGCAATAGGCCTATTTTCAATTAAAAAAAACCCACAATATGCTTATTTTTGCTCTTTGTGTCATTTCAACCATTTTTTGTCCTCTTTTACTTTCCCAATTTAAAGATGATGGACAAAAGAAAAGGTTACTCGTTCAGTGTACCTGGCTTGTTGATGGAACTGATATATTTCCTGAGGTAGGCCAGCAGAACATCAGCAATTTCTTGTTGTCTTTGAACTGGCATGGCAGAAGACACTTGGACTATCCCGCTCACACTGGAAAGATTGGCGCAAAACACTCTTTAACAATCTTTTACAAGTAGTTTGCACTTTCACGGTTTGAAACCTTGCTCTCCAAAGTGCTACTTACACAACGTGGTAGTTTTTGCAGTTTAAGTTTGTTATCGTAATCTCGAGCATCTCTGGAGTGAAACTTGCAAGAATTGAAACCAGTCTGACATGGAACCAAAGATAAAAGTCCTCTTCGACGAAGCTTGAGAAGTGTGGATTGATGATGATGAAGGTCCTGTTCATGATACGATCTCTCACAACAGATTGGAATGTTTGAACCTGTCAAATTGTGACATGAGCAAATCAGAATATCACACAAAAATTTGTTGTCATTCTAATGAAAACAAGACAACTAAAAGGACGTGATATATAAAATGGTGTGAAATCGTCAATAAATTATTGCGCAGATTGTTCAATACTTGTCTGGATACGAGGAAGGTATTGTCTTACGTCAGAGACTGTGATTTTTGTTGCTCTTAAATCATAGCTTACCTGTCCATTTACCGACAACTGTGTCAGGAATTCATCCAGATTGTCAAGAGCGTTGTTGTTCTCAAGTCGGGCAAAGACAAGATCAATAAAGGTCACGTCAACGGAGGTCCCTGATGTCAGTAGCACCTGAGCTACCTGAGAGGGAGTGAGCTCTGCCAATATTTCAGTCTAAAGAAAGGAATAAAACTATGAAAGAAAACTCGACGTGTTTGCAAAACTGCAAGTGACTAGATGTTTCTTTCTAAGAATAACTCAACCACTGCAGAAAGCACTTACACTTGATAAGAGCGGGTTGAGGGCTTGCAATTCTTGAACAGTTGCAAAACCAGAGAAGTTGCCAAGGTTTGTCTGCAGCCAGTTTCGACTACCATTGACCGATGAGATGCAGCCAGGATCTGCACAAAAGAAGAAGCATGAAAATTGGCCTCATGGCAACACCACACACCAACAAGGCAATATGAAACCTATCCACAGAGCATAGTTTTACCTGATGAATCATTTCTTGACAGGAATGGTTTGATGAAATGAGTGAAGACTGTTTGCTGAGTGCCACTGTCCATTTGTTCTCTTTGGTTGCTGAATGCCTCAACGCTAAAATTTGAGCCCAAACCATTAACATCAAACATTTGTAGCATTTTACATTTTTGTTCAAAGTGGGGTAATGTAACATTAATTTACTTACACAATCTGATATGTTTGGCAGCTGAAGTTTAATGAGCTGAGACAGAATAGGAAGTTTGTGGATGGTGATGCCAAGAATGGACGGAGCTTTTGTTGGAACCAGTTGGCAATGAAATCCTCATTCTTTAGTTGCGCCTGGCTGAAGGTGGCAATTTTCACCTCTCCCATTGCTTCAAGGGCATTTGGCGAAACCGGGCTGCTGTTGTTGGGGGTCTGCAGTTGGGGAAAGAATCTTAGTTTGATAAAGACTGTGCAGAAGGAAAGCACAAAACTTTGAACACGTCTGACTCGACTTACCATGCTGGCAAATGTGTCAAGAGCCTGGTCCAGATCAGAAGCTTTTTGGAAGAAGAGCTTCCAAACTTCAACTGGGTATGTCCTTTGACTATCCAATGAGCATTTCAACAGTGTCACCAGGTTTGTTTGTGTGAGGTAAGTAGCCTTTAGCAGAAAACAAACATGAAGAAAAAATGAACAAACAAACAACAAAAACAGCAAAATTGTTATTGTTCATGGACATTAGTTTCTGGCTTGTACTCTTGTATATGGCAACTAATAATATATTTTTTGAAGTTGATATTACAGAGAACAATCTTACCGAGGAACAAGCATATTCAGTGATGGTAAAACTGCACAAGGCTGTGGGGGAAGTGTCAGTTGCCAGTGTTTGCTGGAGTTGTGATCTGAGCCAAACAAAACAGAAAGCCGAGTTGCCCATTAGTTATGATGTGTAAAAGGACTTGGAAATCTGTGCACTGGACTTATCAATAAACTACCCACCCACTGACTGCAGCGCAGATGAGGCTCTCTGGTAAAAGAGCATATTTGTGCATCAGACACTGGTTTGTCAAATTGTGACTGTTTCAGCAAATTCAAAATGGGTGTTAATAATTAGACTCACCATCGACAGGTGTCTTCTTGCACTGAAGAAAAACAAGAAATGCAACAGTTATTATCCTGATGCATGCTAGCAACAGTTATTAGTTTAGTGAATAAAGATAAGTAAATTTACATTACTTTAGCTCTGCAACGTTTACATAGAGACTGAGCAATATTTGTTTGTTTTCAATTTTCCCCAAATAATTTATCATGTGAGAGTTAGATTCATGGAAACAATCTTACCGTGAAGGAATCTGGTATTGAACAACCTGTGTGAGAAAAAAACATGAAATAAAGCATGACATCAATACAGTGTTGCAAGTATGATTAAACTAGGCCTTTTTAAAGGAGAACATTTCTTCCAAATATTATCGACACGTACGTGGGAATGTCTGTTTGAGTGACTCCACGCTTGATCTCACACCCTCTGAAAGATCCAGTGGCAGTGACTGTAAACTTGTCAAGAGTCCGGTGAGTCTATAGATAAGGAAGCAGCAACAATTGCATCATCTGGACCAAGATTTTAACATTACGTAAACCTCAAAACACTTAGTTTTGCTGCTGAGAAATATCTCTTACATAGCTTCATAGGATGCACAGCTGATGTTACTTGGGATCACAAGCAAGGAATCAGGATGGAGGCTTGCTATGACAGGAACAAGATAGACCTGGAACCACAGCTGATAGCCTTCTGGTTCAAAGTTGTCTAAATGAGGTTCGAGGGCTGTCAAAGTTGTGTTCAAGATGGTGTCTCGTACATCTGCATTTGGGATGAAGGTGACGTTTTTCTGGAAAGAAAAACATTCAAGTGTCGTTGAAGATGGCAATTGTCTTTTTGTAATGGTTTGATAAAAATGGTGAGATTGGCGGTACACTGATGTACTCTAAAACATATAAACGTGGGAATGAAAGCAACTTTGTGGAGTTGTCCATAAAGATTCATAAGCAGAAGTGTGTTGTTTGACTTTATGTGTTTGTCCCTGCTATAATGGCTAGAGGTTAGGCACTTACCTGCTTGCTGACTTCTGCAAAACTCTGGAAGAACTCAGTGAGCTGATCAACATTGCCGGACAAGGTCAAGCTAGTGAGGACCGCCCTGATGAACGTGGCATTCTGCAGAGCACCGCTATCTGGATCTGTTATCAGCTCTGCCTTCTGTTGTGGTGAGAGGGCACCTACAGCTGCCTCCTGATGACACAAACCAAGAGGAAGGATGAATTTATTCTTATTCGGCATTGCGGAGCAAAGCCATGTGTGGACCTTTCAAGTTGTGGATTTAATGCAACATAGTTTTCAAGGATGGTTTGTTGTGAAATATTTCACTTACCTGTGAGAGGTTGAAGACTTTGAGGTCATAATATGTTGTGTAATTAGCAAAAGAACCCAAGTTTGCTTCGATCCATTCAGCATCAGTGTTGATTCCCTCCCTGCAATCTGAGCATTTTGTATGGATTTTAGAATATGCACAAATTTGCAATAGGCCTATTTTCAATTAAAAAAAACCCACAATATGCTTATTTTTGCTCTTTGTGTCATTTCAACCATTTTTTGTCCTCTTTTACTTTCCCAATTTCAAGATGATGGACAAAAGAAAAGGTTACTCGTTCAGTGTACCTGGCTTGTTGATGGAACTGATATATTTCCTGAGGTAGGCCAGCAGAACATCAGCAATTTCTTGTTGTCTTTGAACTGGCATGGCAGAAGACACTTGGACTATCCCGCTCACACTGGAAAGATTGGCGCAAAACACTCTTCAACAATCTGTTACAAGTAGTTTGCACTTCCACGGTTTGAAATCTTGCTCTCCAAAGTGCTACTTACACAACGTGGTAGTTTGTGCAGTTTAAGTTTGTTATCGTAATCTCGAGCATCTCTGGAGTGAAACTTGCAAGAATTGAAACCAGTCTGACATGGAACCAAAGATAAAAGTCCTCTTCGACGAAGCTTGAGAAGTGTGGATTGATGATGATGAAGGTCCTGTTCATGATACGATCTCTCACAACAGATTGGAATGTTTGAACCTGTCAAATTGTGACATGAGCAAATCAGAATATCACACAAAAATTTGTTGTCATTCTAATGAAAACAAGACAACTAAAAGGACGTGATATATAAAATGGTGTGAAATCGTCAATAAATTATTGCGCAGATTGTTCAATACTTGTCTGGATACGAGGAAGGTATTGTCTTACGTCAGAGACTGTGATTTTTGTTGCTCTTAAATCATAGCTTACCTGTCCATTTACCGACAACTGTGTCAGGAATTCATCCAGATTGTCAAGAGCGTTGTTGTTCTCAAGTCGGGCAAAGACAAGATCAATAAAGGTCACGTCAACGGAGGTCCCTGATGTCAGTAGCACCTGAGCCACCTGAGAGGGAGTGAGCTCTGCCAATATTTCAGTCTAAAGAAAGGAATAAAACTATGAAAGAAAACTCGACGTGTTTGCAAAACTGCAAGTGACTAGATGTTTCTTTCTAAGAATAACTCAACCACTGCAGAAAGCACTTACACTTGATAAGAGCGGGTTGAGGGCTTGCAATTCTTGAACAGTTGCAAAACCAGAGAAGTTGCCAAGGTTTGTCTGCAGCCAGTTTCGACTACCATTGACCGATGAGATGCAGCCAGGATCTGCACAAAAGAAGAAGCATGAAAATTGGCCTCATGGCAACACCACGCACCAACAAGGCAATATGAAACCTATCCACAGAGCATAGTTTTACCTGATGAATCATTTCTTGACAGGAATGGTTTGATGAAATGAGTGAAGACTGTTTGCTGAGTGCCACTGTCCATTTGTTCTCTTTGGTTGCTGAATGCCTCAACGCTAAAATTTGAGCCCAAACCATTAACATCAAACATTTGTAGCATTTGACATTTTTGTTCAAAGTGGGGTAATGTAACATTAATTTACTTACACAATCTGATATGTTTGGCAGCTGAAGTTTAATGAGCTGAGACAGAATAGGAAGTTTGTGGATGGTGATGCCAAGAATGGACGGAGCTTTTGTTGGAACCAGTTGGCAATGAAATCCTCATTCTTTAGTTGCGCCTGGCTGAAGGTGGCAATTTTCACCTCTCCCATTGCTTCAAGGGCATTTGGCGAAACCGGGCTGCTGTTGTTGGGGGTCTGCAGTTGGGGAAAGAATCTTAGTTTGATAAAGACTGTGCAGAAGGAAAGCACAAAACTTTGAACACGTCTGACTCGACTTACCATGCTGGCAAATGTGTCAAGAGCCTGGTCCAGATCAGAAGCTTTTTGGAAGAAGAGCTTCCAAACTTCAACTGGGTATGTCCTTTGACTATCCAATGAGCATTTCAACAGTGTCACCAGGTTTGTTTGTGTGAGGTAAGTAGCCTTTAGCAGAAAACAAACATGAAGAAAAAATGAACAAACAAACAACAAAAACAGCAAAATTGTTATTGTTCATGGACATTAGTTTCTGGCTTGTACTCTTGTATATGGCAACTAATAATATATTTTTTGAAGTTGATATTACAGAGAACAATCTTACCGAGGAACAAGCATATTCAGTGATGGTAAAACTGCACAAGGCTGTGGGGGAAGTGTCAGTTGCCAGTGTTTGCTGGAGTTGTGATCTGAGCCAAACAAAACAGAAAGCCGAGTTGCCCATTAGTTATGATGTGTAAAAGGACTTGGAAATCTGTGCACTGGACTTATCAATAAACTACCCACCCACTGACTGCAGCGCAGATGAGGCTCTCTGGTAAAAGAGCATATTTGTGCATCAGACACTGGTTTGTCAAATTGTGACTGTTTCAGCAAATTCAAAATGGGTGTTAATAATTAGACTCACCATCGACAGGTGTCTTCTTGCACTGAAGAAAAACAAGAAATGCAACAGTTATTATCCTGATGCATGCTAGCAACAGTTATTAGTTTAGTGAATAAAGATAAGTAAATTTACATTACTTTAGCTCTGCAACGTTTACATAGAGACTGAGCAATATTTGTTTGTTTTCAATTTTCCCCAAATAATTTATCATGTGAGAGTTAGATTCATGGAAACAATCTTACCGTGAAGGAATCTGGTATTGAACAACCTGTGTGAGAAAAAAACATGAAATAAAGCATGACATCAATACAGTGTTGCAAGTATGATTAAACTAGGCCTTTTTAAAGGAGAACATTTCTTCCAAATATTATCGACACGTACGTGGGAATGTCTGTTTGAGTGACTCCACGCTTGATCTCACACCCTCTGAAAGATCCAGTGGCAGTGACTGTAAACTTGTCAAGAGTCCGGTGAGTCTATAGATAAGGAAGCAGCAACAATTGCATCATCTGGACCAAGATTTTAACATTACGTAAACCTCAAAACACTTAGTTTTGCTGCTGAGAAATATCTCTTACATAGCTTCATAGGATGCACAGCTGATGTTACTTGGGATCACAAGCAAGGAATCAGGATGGAGGCTTGCTATGACAGGAACAAGATAGACCTGGAACCACAGCTGATAGCCTTCTGGTTCAAAGTTGTCTAAATGAGGTTCGAGGGCTGTCAAAGTTGTGTTCAAGATGGTGTCTCGTACATCTGCATTTGGGATGAAGGTGACGTTTTTCTGGAAAGAAAAACATTCAAGTGTCGTTGAAGATGGCAATTGTCTTTTTGTAATGGTTTGATAAAAATGGTGAGATTGGCGGTACACTGATGTACTCTAAAACATATAAACGTGGGAATGAAAGCAACTTTGTGGAGTTGTCCATAAAGATTCATAAGCAGAAGTGTGTTGTTTGACTTTATGTGTTTGTCCCTGCTATAATGGCTAGAGGTTAGGCACTTACCTGCTTGCTGACTTCTGCAAAACTCTGGAAGAACTCAGTGAGCTGATCAACATTGCCGGACAAGGTCAAGCTAGTGAGGACCGCCCTGATGAACGTGGCATTCTGCAGAGCACCGCTATCTGGATCTGTTATCAGCTCTGCCTTCTGTTGTGGTGAGAGGGCACCTACAGCTGCCTCCTGATGACACAAACCAAGAGGAAGGATGAATTTATTCTTATTCGGCATTGCGGAGCAAAGCCATGTGTGGACCTTTCAAGTTGTGGATTTAATGCAACATAGTTTTCAAGGATGGTTTGTTGTGAAATATTTCACTTACCTGTGAGAGGTTGAAGACTTTGAGGTCATAATATGTTGTGTAATTAGCAAAAGAACCCAAGTTTGCTTCGATCCATTCAGCATCAGTGTTGATTCCCTCCCTGCAATCTGAGCATTTTGTATGGATTTTAGAATATGCACAAATTTGCAATAGGCCTATTTTCAATTAAAAAAAAACCACAATATGCTTATTTTTGCTCTTTGTGTCATTTCAACCATTTTTTGTCCTCTTTTACTTTCCCAATTTCAAGATGATGGACAAAAGAAAAGGTTACTCGTTCAGTGTACCTGGCTTGTTGATGGAACTGATATATTTCCTGAGGTAGGCCAGCAGAACATCAGCAATTTCTTGTTGTCTTTGAACTGGCATGGCAGAAGACACTTGGACTATCCCGCTCACACTGGAAAGATTGGCGCAAAACACTCTTTAACAATCTTTTACAAGTAGTTTGCACTTCCACGGTTTGAAATCTTGCTCTCCAAAGTGCTACTTACACAACGTGGTAGTTTGTGCAGTTTAAGTTTGTTATCGTAATCTCGAGCATCTCTGGAGTGAAACTTGCAAGAATTGAAACCAGTCTGACATGGAACCAAAGATAAAAGTCCTCTTCGACGAAGCTTGAGAAGTGTGGATTGATGATGATGAAGGTCCTGTTCATGATACGATCTCTCACAACAGATTGGAATGTTTGAACCTGTCAAATTGTGACATGAGCAAATCAGAATATCACACAAAAATTTGTTGTCATTCTAATGAAAACAAGACAACTAAAAGGACGTGATATATAAAATGGTGTGAAATCGTCAATAAATTATTGCGCAGATTGTTCAATACTTGTCTGGATACGAGGAAGGTATTGTCTTACGTCAGAGACTGTGATTTTTGTTGCTCTTAAATCATAGCTTACCTGTCCATTTACCGACAACTGTGTCAGGAATTCATCCAGATTGTCAAGAGCGTTGTTGTTCTCAAGTCGGGCAAAGACAAGATCAATAAAGGTCACGTCAACGGAGGTCCCTGATGTCAGTAGCACCTGAGCCACCTGAGAGGGAGTGAGCTCTGCCAATATTTCAGTCTAAAGAAAGGAATAAAACTATGAAAGAAAACTCGACGTGTTTGCAAAACTGCAAGTGACTAGATGTTTCTTTCTAAGAATAACTCAACCACTGCAGAAAGCACTTACACTTGATAAGAGCGGGTTGAGGGCTTGCAATTCTTGAACAGTTGCAAAACCAGAGAAGTTGCCAAGGTTTGTCTGCAGCCAGTTTCGACTACCATTGACCGATGAGATGCAGCCAGGATCTGCACAAAAGAAGAAGCATGAAAATTGGCCTCATGGCAACACCACGCACCAACAAGGCAATATGAAACCTATCCACAGAGCATAGTTTTACCTGATGAATCATTTCTTGACAGGAATGGTTTGATGAAATGAGTGAAGACTGTTTGCTGAGTGCCACTGTCCATTTGTTCTCTTTGGTTGCTGAATGCCTCAACGCTAAAATTTGAGCCCAAACCATTAACATCAAACATTTGTAGCATTTTACATTTTTGTTCAAAGTGGGGTAATGTAACATTAATTTACTTACACAATCTGATATGTTTGGCAGCTGAAGTTTAATGAGCTGAGACAGAATAGGAAGTTTGTGGATGGTGATGCCAAGAATGGACGGAGCTTTTGTTGGAACCAGTTGGCAATGAAATCCTCATTCTTTAGTTGCGCCTGGCTGAAGGTGGCAATTTTCACCTCTCCCATTGCTTCAAGGGCATTTGGCGAAACCGGGCTGCTGTTGTTGGGGGTCTGCAGTTGGGGAAAGAAACTTAGTTTGATAAAGACTGTGCAGAAGGAAAGCACAAAACTTTGAACACGTCTGACTCGACTTACCATGCTGGCAAATGTGTCAAGAGCCTGGTCCAGATCAGAAGCTTTTTGGAAGAAGAGCTTCCAAACTTCAACTGGGTATGTCCTTTGACTATCCAATGAGCATTTCAACAGTGTCACCAGGTTTGTTTGTGTGAGGTAAGTAGCCTTTAGCAGAAAACAAACATGAAGAAAAAATGAACAAACAAACAACAAAAACAGCAAAATTGTTATTGTTCATGGACATTAGTTTCTGGCTTGTACTCTTGTATATGGCAACTAATAATATATTTTTTGAAGTTGATATTACAGAGAACAATCTTACCGAGGAACAAGCATATTCAGTGATGGTAAAACTGCACAAGGCTGTGGGGGAAGTGTCAGTTGCCAGTGTTTGCTGGAGTTGTGATCTGAGCCAAACAAAACAGAAAGCCGAGTTGCCCATTAGTTATGATGTGTAAAAGGTCTTGGAAATCTGTGCACTGGACTTATCAATAAACTACCCACCCACTGACTGCAGCGCAGATGAGGCTCTCTGGTAAAAGAGCATATTTGTGCATCAGACACTGGTTTGTCAAAT
>JBBPBX010082254.1:0-15775 GCA_038048925.1 Garcialebias charrua | reverse complement strand
GTATTTTAAAAATGAACAAATTTCACAAATAAAAAATAAATAAATAAATTCTGTTTAGTCAGTGTAAGCACATGGGAAGCGAATGAACAAGGTAAAAGAACTAGGGTGAAAAACTTTTAAAAATACATAGGTGATTTGATCATTGGGTTCTAATTAATGCATAAATTATAGTCACCTAAACATAATGTTTTTATCTGAAAGAGGAAGATATGTCAGACTTGGAGAACATGAACTATCTCTTGAGGTAAAGAGATGTAGACTAAATGTTCAAACATGTTGGTTTAGTAGCAGAATTATCTGCTTATTGGAACCTTCTTCTTGAATATATTATTTGAGTGTTTGATATTTAAATCTCAGTACTTAATGTTCTTTTTTTTTCATATGATGTGCTTTTTAAATACTTGCATATTTGTATCATTTTAATAAAAAAAATTGATGTGAACTGAAAGCTGAAATCTAAGAACTGTTCCAGATCATCAAGCACTCCAAGGTAAGAGGTTCAGTTTCAGTGAAGAAAGCTTCAGGACATCCAAGAGTGTCTAGCAAGTGCCAAAACTGTCTACTTTTAAAGACAGTGCTACAGAATTGTGTTGACATCTGTGCAGAGCTCACATTGATAGCAGATGGGTCAGAGAGCATCTGCAGCACTGTGAGGTGAAAACTTTTAGACACCTTTGTGGCAAAAAGCACAGCAAAACAGTTTAGAACAAATTTTTTTAAAGAAAATAATGAAGAACAACGTCCGGATTCGGTCTCAAATCTCTTTATTCTCCTGAGAGTATGCAAACTGGACATTCCCAGGGCAGTATAGGCCATCAGCAATTGTGCTGATTGCCCCCTATATTACTTAAGACTGAGCTTTACCTTGATTATTTGTTAGATCAATAAAGGCACTAAAGGTGATTGATTTGTACAAATACTACCGTATTTTCCGGTGTATAGGTCGCACCTTTTTATGTTTTTTTCAAGGCCTGCGACCTATACACAGGTGCGACCTATATATGGCTTGTTATCACTTTTGGCTAAATAAATTTTTAAATCCAGCTCATTTCACAATTACGTTCATTTATTAAGGAAAAGTTCAGCTCAGACACATATTTGCTATAATTTTTATCAAACAAATAATTGTTTTTAAGTGTTAATCTTCTTAAAAGCCTTGCTGTGCGCTCCTGTGACAGACATTTGCAGCAGAGCTAAACGTAGGTGCGACCTATACACCGGTGCGACCTATCTAGGGATTTTTCCAATCTATTGGTGATAATTGGATGGTGCGACCTATACACCGGTGCGACCTATACACCAGAAAATACGTACTTGTTCTCTAAGTATCTTAAAGTTAATATTCCTGCTTACCTGTGTTCTGTCACATAGCTTTCCTTCCAGTTACCTTGGTGTTTCCTCAGTCCCAGGACCTTGGTTGCTGCTAGAGTTGCATTCGGGCCTAAAGAATCTGATTTGGCCTGGCCCGAGCCCATACATTTTTTTCCGAACCCCACCCCAACCTACCAATTAATTGTAATTACAGGCCCAAAACCAAAAGAAAAAAAAAGTTTTTAATTAAGCTTTTACTTATTTTGTAAGCAAATCAGCTTGACATTATATTTTTTAAATGTATTTCAAAGCAAAAAAATGATACAAGATTTCTTGTTTATTACCAAGTCACCAAATGGATATTAAAGGGGACCAAATATTGGTTTTATAAATTTTTATGGTATGTCTGTGGGCTATCCAGACCATGTTCATTCAATTTAATGCACAAAATAATTCTTAGATAATAAAATATCCCCTTTCTAGTTGTGCCTTTTCTCACTTCCGTTCTGAACAGGCTGTTTATGATAAGGCCACGCCCTTCAAAAATCTGTTTACATTAACTCCGCCCTCCAAAGGGGACCCTGAGTCAGACCCAGAGGCAGACGCCATTTTGGGCAGGGCAAATGAGGCGCTGACGCGTCGCGTAGGCCGCTGAGAAACATCCATAAGTTCACCCTCCATGTTAAAAACTCTTCGTTTGACTCTTCGAAAACAAGCAATAAGGCTGCAGAGTAACACACTGGCTGCTAACTGCTATACACGCTCTCTCTAGCGGGGACCGCTTTTTTCACGGACCACATCCGGCGCGGACCGGATATGGTCCGTGATCAGTCGTCCGGTTGATTTAAGAGCCCGTAAATAAGTTTTATCGTTGATAGATAATTAGTTATTAGCTGTACTGCATTTTAACAACAACGAAACATCGAACTCTAGTAGCCATTGTGCTGACATGAACTCAGGAAAAACAACCGTGACGTCTTTTATACTGAAGTGGGTGGAGCATCACCAGGGGTTGCTAGGTGAGGGGCTGGACTCAGGTTGGGGTGGGTTGTCCTACGGCTTGTGACGTCACAAGCCGCAGGATTTGAAAACGAGACATTTATATCACTGAAAAATAAATATACTTAGAGTAAATAAACCACTGGGTGCATTTTTTTGGTCCTAGGACTTTTTTTTTTAAGAAATACATACCCAAAGTTGAGTAAAAAAAACATTAAAAAGTGAATTTTGCATCTGTGGTCCCCTTTACATACAAAACAAATAACCTAAAAACCAACTCTAATGGTGTGCTCACACCAAGCAGCGTTTTGACCTCCAAAGCTTCCAGCTTCCATGTAAAGTCAATGGTGGACGCACCTCCAGCAGCCTCCTGGCGTCAGGCGTCGGGCGTCGTGCGTGTTGAGCGTGCTGTGCAGCGTTTTTCCGTGTACGTGAACCGGCGTCGGCTTCCAAGTTCCACCTTCAGCTGAGCTGAAGTTTTCGCGGTTCAAACGTTCAAACGCCGCTCAACTCTACCTGATTGGTTGGTGTGTCAACCAATCAGGGAGAGTCGGGGTGGAGCTATGTGACGCGGAACGAGGGGACGGTTGTGCGCATGCGCAACTGTGTGACGTATTGTTTGTTGGACAGAAAGAAAGCGCGAAGTTGTGTACAATGGAGGAGAAACTCATCGTTGCTGTGTGTACCCATCCAGTCCTTTACGACCAGTCAAATGTCCTCTACAGAGACAGAAATAAGCTTGTTGCCTGGCGTAGTGTCAGTGATGAACTCAATACATCGGGTAAGTTTAACGTTTAACGTTCACAATTAACGTTATTAACGTTAACGTTCTTCTTCTCTGCTAGCCAATTTGATTTTGATTTGATGTTTAGGGGCAGATATAATAAGATTTCATCTTCTTTCTGCTCCCTTCATTTTATCCTACTTGTATTCTTGTAGAGATACAAGATAGGCTAGATAGGAAAGATAGGCTATTATACAGCTGAACAAAAATATTTTTAGAGCAAATTTTTTTGGATAAATATAGAACAAGGCTACTGTATTTTAATTGAATGTGCTGCTCGCTTCAGCTTTTGTAGATGCTGCTACTTCCTTCACTGCATATGACAGCAGGGAGCGGAGATGCACGCGGCCGTTGGTCAGGTGATCATCTGAAGCTTCACTGAAATTATTTTTAAAAAATGTAACCTCTTTCAACCAGCGGGTCAGCGGACGTGTGCGGCCGGTGATCAGGTGATACATCTGAAGCTTCACTGAATTTTATTTTTTTTTAACCTCTTTCAACCGGCCAATCAGACCTGCCTCCTCCTCAACAAGTAGAAAAACACAATTTTATATTGTGCATTTTATTATCTTTGTGCTGTATGATTCGTAAAACCATATCAAAAGCCTGAAACTGACTTGGCCGGCCCATCAAGCAAATTATTTTTGTCCCAAACCGGCCCAAATTTTGGGTTATGTTGAATTAGGCCGGGGCTGGGCCCAGGTAAGCAATGGCAGCTCTAGTTGCTACAACTTCACCAGCAGTTTCTCATTTCTTTATTAATGCTCTCAACTCAATCTGCATATTCCCACCCTGTCCACTTTCAATGCTTAAACCTACAGTAAAAAAAAACATCCATCCATCCGTTATCTTTCGCTTATTCCGAAGTCAGGTCACGGGGGCAGCAACTTGAGCAGGGAGGCCCAGACATCTCTTTCCACAGCCACCTCTTCCAGCTCTTCTGAGAGGATTCCAGGGCTTTCCCAGGTCAAGCGAGAGACATAGTCTCTCCAGCGTGTCCTGTGTATTCCCTGGGGTCTCCTCCCAGTCAGACATGCCCGAAGCACCTCCCTAGGGAGGCGCTCAGGGGGCATCCTTACCAGATGCCCGAACCACCTGAACTGGCTCCTCTCCACATGGAGGAGTACCGGTACTACCTTGAGTCTCTCCCGGATGTGTGGTGTGTGGCGTGGTGGCTGCACAGTTGCAGAAAGAAAAGCTTTGCAGAGAGTGGTGAAGGCTGCACAGAAGATGTTGGAGTCAGTCTCCCCACCATCACAGACATTTACACCTCTAGATGCAGGAAGAGCCACCTGCATCATGAAGGACCCCACTCACCCAGCACACACAATTTTTGCCCTACTCCCCTCAGGAAGGAGATTAAGGATCATTAAGTTTTAACTGAGGAACAGCTTCTACCCTGAGACTGCTAGACTCATGAATATCTAACCATAATCACTGTGAAAAATCCCATCATGTTGCTACTGATCTGTTTCATGTTACTGTATTCATTCGTGCTGATCTGCTCACACAAACTCATGTTCGTGCTGCTGTTCAGCATATTGTTTTTATGCTATTAGTGCCTCAGCATATTTTTAGTTGATGTTTTTCTTAGTTCATATCTTAGATTTTGTTAGTTTTTTTTTACATTTTATTGTGGGATGAAATTGGGACCATGTGTACATAATCTCGTTCCACCACATGTACCACATGTGGTGTGAACGATAATATAGAAACTGACTCTGACACAATGAACCAGTACATAGTCTGCGATACTACACCAGTCCGCCTGTCAATCTCACGCTCCATTTTTCCCTCAATCATGAACAAAAGCCCAAGATACTTGAACTCCTCCACTTGAGGCAGAACCTCACCCTCAATCCAAAGAGAGCAATCCACCCTTTTCATGTTGAGGACCATGTCCTCAGATTTGGAGGTGCTGATTCTCATCCCAGCTGCTTCACACTCTGCTGTGAACCGTTCCAGTGAGAACTGAAGATCATGGCACAATGGACCTTACCAAGCTCCGCCCACATGGCCGCGTTTCATTGGCTAATGCCCATAACACGTCACAGCGCAGCTACCACGTGCGTGCCGGTCTCACAAAACAAACGCTACGGTAGTAATAAACACATGCTAACTTACATTGCTAGCTAGAATACGTGCAGAATTTTTTTGCGTCAGTGCTGGAAAAATGGTCCTCCACTGTCAGTGGGGTATCTGTACAGGAGATGTCAGGTATTTGTGGAAGTAAAATTCACTGTTTCCCTAAATGTGAAACTGAATGCCTTGCTTGGATCAAAGCTTGTGCACGACCACAAAACTGAACAATTATTTCTTTCACCAGCAGAGAAGGGTTGACCTGCTTTTGAAACCTGCTAGTTAACAACACGCGGTCACGATGAGAGAAAGCCACAGTTCACTGAACGTCCTGGAAGTTGGGAAGAAACAGCTCTGCTAACTCCACGAGCTAGCTAACACAACGAGCTCTACTGTCGATTTCACCTAAAACTGCACAAAATCGTGACACGAAGGCTGGATTTTAACTAACACACCGAACGGCTGAGCTCGTTAGCCCTCACAAAAGTAGCTGACGGCGTGTTTAGCAGCTAAAGCAGCAACGGCTAACCAACCACTTAAGGAATGAATGGAGATTACAGTTAGCATTGCGTCACAATTGAAACCGGCTCCATTAATCACAAATTAGTTAAAACCACTCTGCACATCATGTACTTCTCTATTCTAAGCTGCTAAAATAAGTCACCAGCTTGTCAGGTCCTCTGAATTACCTTTGAAGTACTTATTTGCCTTCTCCTTGAGTAGCTCTGCATCGTTAGCTACCTCCGTCATATTCAGACCAAGGCACACTCAAACTTTTGCCAACAACAGAAATCACTGATTTCAAAAGTAACCCTCAAAACCATGAATGCCTGACCAGGGGCGCAACTACATATTTTTGAGGTGGATGCGAAAACATCAACGGCGCCCCCCCCTTTTTTTTTTACCTGCCGCCTCATACAGCTTTCCTCCCTTAGTCATGCACTTAGAAAATACAGTAGCAATATTACAGATTTTTTTATGTTACATATTATATCAGGTGATCATTCCAATCATAAACAAATAATAAGTTTAATAAAGTACAACTATATAGCAGTAGTGGTAATCAGTGCTCAATATTTTATGTAGCGAAAATATGAAATCTTAACAGCCTGGAGTCCATGTCAGTGTTTTAACATTTATGACATTTAAACTGTTACTTTCCGTGAAAGAAGACAATGAAAGATGGTCATCAGAAATTCAAACCATCATGGTATACAGTATAGGTTTTTGTTGCCTCCCTAATGTAATTATTCCTACCTGATGTCATCACTTGTCTCCTCTATCACTGACCTTGTGTCTGTCTCCTTCACCCTTTGTCTGTGGCATTCTGCACTGTCATATGGTCTAAAAAGCATTATTAGTTGTAAAAATTACAGATCTTAATACAGTTTTTAAAAATAATGTTTACACGTTATTGCTTGGGCTTAAGTAGCTGTTCCCTCACTTCCACCTGCATTAGACCAACCTGTTGCCTTCCCCAGTCTGTCCTGATTCCTCTGTCATCTTCTCTTCCTGCTCTCCATCCTCACAGCTGAATGACATTAATTTTGTGTTAAGTAGGTTTAAAAATACAGCAGTCAAACCACAATAGAAATGAAACTTTAATTTAAATGATCTCCTTGTTGGATAACAGTTACTGACTGGACATTTCATCTGATCTGACTTACCAGATACATCACAACACACACCACTGTAGTGATATTAAATAAGACATTTAAACTCAAGTGTCCCTCTGCCAAAAAGGTTGGTAACATGGGTCACCAACCTTTTTGAGTCTCAGGGCTATAGTGACACTGAGGACTAATTTGTCTGATACACACATAAACTTGTACAACTCATCTTTAATTAAAGAATCAATAATAATAAATGTACATATGAGTAGTACATATGTAGTACATAAATGTACATATGAGTTTTATTTAGGTCATTCTTACACTTAGTGTGTGGATGTGTGTGTGTGACACGTATCAAATATTCATAAAAATATTAAACAAATCACGTCTATAGGGGAGGCATCATTTATTTAACAGCCAAATATGGGACGATTCCTATATTAGGCTAGCTTTAGCTAACCTGAATATTTACAAGCCTCCTGTCCTGCTCATATACACTGACTGTACTTACCTAATATCTTTTAACCACATTGAAAGGCTTTTTTTCCATCCTGCCAAAAACTTCCTTCTCCCTTTTTCTGTTTTGCGCCCTGGAAAGTTTTTTTCTGCTGCTCCAGTGCACGAGTGAAAAAAATAAATAAATAAATAAATAAATAACGCGCCTGTGGGCGCGTGTTCACACTCACAGCACCTGTGTGAAGGGAGAGCAGAGAGACAGGAGGGAGATGAGGGAGCGGGGGGGGGCGCCTAATCAGTGCTGTTCCTGTTATTGTCATTTCATGCAGTTAAAGAAAATGCCTGCTAGAAAAACGTTTTTTTTCTAGAGACGCTTTTGACGCCCCTTAAGTCCAGCGCCCCCATGCGGTGCATCCACAGCATAGCGCCCATTTGCGCCACTGTGCCTGACTTGCCCAGCCTTGCAGAACAATAGGCATCAGTAATCCTGTCCACAGCTGTAATAATGCTGAGCGTGTGAGGAGCTGCTGTTTTCCTCATCAGACGGTAGCTGTGACGCGCACGCTGTTGGAGGCATTGCGTGGATCAAACAAGTTGATAACGTCCAAAAAAATACAACATGAACTTGTTGGTTCCCCTGTCCATTGTCGTAGCTGATATTTTGTTGGAATCTGGCAGAAATGATACACTATTCGACTCAGAAATACCCTGCAGAGAGTCAGTCGACGCCATGTTTCCATTGAAACTAATGCTGCGCTTGGGAGACATGCAACCATGCCGGAGCTTAGGGGGCGTTTCTGGGCGGAGCTTGGTAAGGTCCATAAAGCCAACAGTACCACATCATCTGCAAAGAGCAGATATGGAATCCGGAGGTCAACGAACCGGAAACCTGAAAGTTATGCACCATAACTCATGTTCCCTGAAGGAAGGGAACGAGGTGCAACATATGCTATGGGAATTGTGCCCCCGCGCGATTACCTGAAGGAATACATTCACGCCTTTACGGCAGGGGCATCAGCGTTGCGCCAGAGGCCCCGCCCTCTGGGTACTTAAGCCGCTGACGCCCATCCAACTTTCTCCAAGATGCACTTCACCGAGCTTTCAGCATTGAAAGGGCCAGATATGTTGCACCTCGTTCCCTTCCTTCAGGGAACATGAGTTATGGTGCATAACTTTCAGTTCCCTTTCAGTCATGTCTCTCGGTGCAACATATGCTATGGGAACGTAATTCATTCACGCCCTTGAAATGCTCAGTAAAATGCATGCTAGTGTGAACGTCTGCCCTTGTTCAGCAGGCATCTCAAGGCTACTTTCTACTGTGTGTTAGAAAGGACAGCCTGAGTGACATCACACGCAGTAACATCCAAACTGTAATGCTTTGCAAAAGTGTTTATTGAGCTCCAGTTTGCCGTAGCACAAATGTCTGCAACTGGTACACCCTTGAACAGTGACCACGAGGTGGCCAAGCCCCGAGTAGAGTGAGCGTGCACTCCAGAGGGCACCTGTTGACCTTTGCTACTGTACGCCCTTTTTATGGCCTCAGTCACCCAGTGTGAGAGGCGCTGCTTTGATAGGGCCTTTCCGGTAGCAGGTGCTGCAAAGCACACAAACAGTTGATTTGTTTTTCTCCATTCGGCTGTTCTCTGCATGTAAGTGCTTAAAGCTCTCACGGGGCAGAGAGCCTTCAGCCTTTCCTGTTCCTGAGTGAGGACAGGAGCAGGTGGAAAAGAAGAGAGATCAAAGTCCAGACTTCTAGGGTTTAAAGTCAAGACCTTGGTGATATAGGCGGGATTAGGCCTTAAGGTCACCTTTGACCTATCAGGAGCGAATCTGGTACACGTTGGATGTACCGACAAGGCATGGAGGTCACCCACACATTTCGCCGAGCAAAGGGCCAGGAGTAGTGTGGTCTTATAAGATAATAAATCTACAGGTAGTCCCCGACTTACGAGCGCTCTGACTTACGAGGTCCCAGACTTAAGAGCATGCATCTCATAAAAAAAATAAAAATAAAAAAAAAAAATTTTTTTTTTTTTTTTTTTTTTATAAATGAATACATGTACAGTACTGGACAGTCACCAAGCACTTAGCCTATCCTAACACAGTTTTTAAAGATGAAGGAGTCAGTTGAATTGTCTCCCTCCTCCCTGCAGGCTCCATAGGGAGCTTGCTCCCTTTATGTGAAAGGGAGACAATTCAACTTATTCCTTCATCTTTAAAAACTGTGTTAGGATAGGCTAAGTGCTTGGTGACTGTCCAGTACTGTACATGTATTCATTTATAAAAAAAAAAATAAAAAAAGTAAAAAAAAAAAAAAAATAATTTTTTTTTTTTTTTTTTTTTTTACTATGTGATCCTACTTACGAATTTTTGACATACGAGCGCCCCCTAGGGACGGAACTCGCTCGTAAGTCGGGGACTACCTGTATCTTAATATCGCTCAGTGGTTCGAATGGGGGGTCACAGAGATCCCCCAAGGCCAGACTAAGATCCCATCCAGGGGTCAGGATCCTACTGGGTGGTCTCTTTCTTAGCACGCCCTTCATAAATCTTATTATGAGTGGATGCGCGCCAGGCGTCTTGCTTCCCCAGCCTCCGTGACAGGCCAAAATTGCTGATAGAAACACGTTAATTGTTGAGAAAGAACGACCTTTTTCCAGTAAGTCCTAAAGAAAAGTCAGGAGCTGAGCCAGGTCACATGAATAAAAAATAATATTTCTCTCCGTGCACCAAGCTTAAAAAATATGCCATTTCTGTGCGTAAAGAGATTGTGTTGACATAGCTTGTGCGTTCTGGATGGTGTTTACAACTAGGGATGGGAATTGATAAGAAATTATCAATATCGATGCCTTTATCGATGTCATTTATCGATTCGATTCCTTATCAATTCTGTTATCAATTCTCATTTGGGTAATAAAATATAGTAAACCATTTGTGTTCATAAAGAATTTATTTATGGATATTTTCCCATATTTTTAGACTCATTTTTCGCTCTGATTCTTCGTTTTTCATTTTTGGCGAAAATGGTGCAGTACCAGTTTCGGCCGCTATAGAGGCGCTGTAGGCAGCAGCCAGCAGAGGACTCAGAGAGTGAAGAGGAAGAGTGGCCACTTCCAGAAGTTTCTACTTGCTGTGTTCGAAAAAAGCCTCCTTTGGTCGGACTGACTCTGTCGCTGCCCGCTCCCTGCTGTGGATGTAGCTGTTTTTGTTTGCAAGATACCACTCATAACCACACCGCGGATTTTTAAATCCAGCTGATTTCACATTTGGTTCAGCTCAGGAGCCCGTCTGCTATAGTGAGGTAAGAAATATATTTTTAAGCGTTTATTTAGCTAAATTTAAAGAAACAAAGCGTCCGGTTTGACCCGCCTGGCGCCTGCATAAAAGTCAGCGAACTTTTTTTTTTAATCCAGCTGATTTGAACATTTCGTTAAACTCAGGAGTACGTCTACTATTAAGTCAGCTAAGAATTATATTTTTTAAGCGTTTATTTAGCTAAATTTAAAGAAAGAAAGCGTCCGGTTTGACCCGCCTGGCGCCTGCCTAAAATTCCGCGAACTTTTTTTTTAAAAATCCAGCTGATTTGAACATTTCGTTAAGCTCAGAAGGACGTCTGCTATGAAGTCAGCTAAGAAATATTTATTTTTTTCGGGCGCGGCGCATGTCTGTGATGTCAGCGCTTAAATACGTCACCACCAGGAGTCTGCAGAACCGATAAGCTGAATCGTTAAGACAAGCATCCTACAATTCCATGGAATTGGACTTTTAAGAACCGGTTCTCTAACAGAACCGGTTCTCGGTTCTCATCCCTATTTACAACAGTTTCTGGCAGACCTGATGCCACCAGCTTGTTCCTTTCTGCCACCAAGCTGAAGTTTTCCACAGTTCCCAGCCTAAGTGGCGAAACTGTTCCTTCTGGTGACGTGGTGTGTCCCTGAAGAGGAGCAGTTGGTGGAACCAGTTCTCCTCCAAGGACCCTGAATTCTGTGGTCCCTGAAGGTCAACCACGTTAGGGAGAGGGCCTATTTGCAGATGCGCTGTTGGGGTGTTAGCCTAATCAATAAGGCTGGGGGGGGGGGCTGGAGCAAGTGACCCACCTCACCTGTCTCTGTGAGGAGTGTGGGGCCTGCTTGCAGACGCCTCTGTGCCTGTCTGTTACAGACAGAACCGAGGCACCCTGCTGGGGCTTATTGATTAGGCTAACACCCCGTGAGCCGTGAGGGAGGGGGGGAGGAGATGGCCCCCTGCCATACTACTCTGATCGAGAGTGTTTGAGGGCAGAGGCAGTCTGTTGTCATTATTAGACAAAAGTGGAACAGAATGTCTGTTTTTCCTCTTTTTGTTAGGGGTCATGGGATGGAGGAGCTGCGAGTTTTGTAAACGAGCAGATCTCCTGACCCCAGCTCATTTCCTGGTTGGGTCTGGTTTACTGGTCTCCGGCCTTAACAGAGCGTTGGAGCCAGAAAAACCACCGGGGGTCTGTGTTTCACCCGGTGGGGGGACATCGTTTAAGAGCAGAACTTAGTCAGCACAGTGAGCACGGTCACGTGCTGCAGGATCACTGCTTGAGCATTGCGTGTCGCCCATCAATGATAAGGGGACAGCTTCAGCGTGAGAATGTGGAGATGGTCCTTTGTGCTTGGCAGACTTTAAATTGGTTGGTGACGGAGAGCTCAGTTCTCTTCGATTAAAAGGAAGAGGAATCTGATTCAGCCTCGGTTTGTTTACACACACTGCAGTTTGATCACAACCGCCTTTGTGAACGTGTGAAGCTGGTGGTAGCCTGTGGGCTTATGCCATGGCCCCCTTTCCCTTACTGAGAGCCGTTGAATAGGTGTCCAGGAAGGTGGGTCATCAGATTCTGTCGGCGCGCATCCCTGGAGCGTGGACGTGTCACAGGTTTGTTTGGTTTGTGTATTGTCCGCCCCGTGGTTTACAATGGAGCGGGGGCTGGAGCAAGTGACCCACCTCACCTGTCTCTGTGAGGAGTGTGGGGCCTGCTTGCAGACGCCTCTGTGCCTGTCTGTTACAGACAGAACCGAGGCACCCTGCTGGGGCTTATTGATTAGGCTAACACCCCGTGAGCCGTGAGGGAGGGGGGGAGGAGGTGGCCCCCTCCCTTTATTTCGGCTGGCAGGCCAGAGGGACCCGTTCTGCAGAAGGTATTGTGTTTGTTGTTGTTTAATTTTTTATTTTGAGTCAATAAAACAGAGAAGGGCTGTTTTTTTAGCTTTATTCGTGCTTACGTGTAACGAAATATTTGACTTTATGTCACTCACAGCAGGAAAAACATGATTTGTACATGAAACAGAGTTACCAGCTTTTTGTACCGTGCTACAAATAAAGTCTGGACATGAGAAGATCATTTCCCGTACCACGTGGGCGGGTGATCGTGTAAAGTCAAGAAACGGACCTGGTTCATCAGGTACGCTTTTGTCTGGTGTCTCGGTTTGCCGAGGAGGCCCTGTGTCTGACCGCCTGGCGGGGGACAAACCTGTTTTTGCTCCATGCATGTTCGGTCCGAGGTGGACCCGGCGGTGGTCTCTGCCGGTGCTCGGCCTCGTACGCCGGTCGCTTTTGCGGTGGGGCACGTGTTGCTGAGTGGTGTCGAGGCTACGCAGGTCTGCCCCCAGCTGACTCCCTGGGGGGGCGAAGGTTCTCCTGGGAATGCCCACCCGGAGAGCTTCAGCCTGTTTGCGCCTCTGGTCCAGCTTGGTCTGAATTCGATCCAGAGCTTTCCCAAACAATCCCGTCGGTTCTATCGAGTGGTGGAGAAAAGGCACCTTTTGTCCCTCCGGGAGGTCGGTTAGGGTCATCCACAGATGGCGTATCGCGATGACCACCTCAGCCATGCATCTGCCTTGAGCAACAGCTGCTGTTCCCATCATGCAGAGCACAAAGTCTGTTGCCCTGCGGGCTTCATCCAGCACGTCAGCGGCAGCTCGTTTGTCTGTCGTTACCTGGAGCTCCTGTAATTTTTCAGCTAGGTAAGCTTGCATCAATGCGGATGCGTTCATCGCGCGCGCCGCAAGTCCCTGAGCTCTGTAGCATTTCTCGAGCAGAGAAGCAGAAACTCGACAAGCTTTGCTAGGGAGAGTTGGTTTTGTCCCGGATGATTTGGGAGCAAGGTGGGATGCCAGTGTGTCCTTAATTTGAGGCAGGTTGGCTATTCCCACTTCATCCATCCCATCCACGTCGAGAAACTGCAAAAGTGGTAACAGCATGGGAGCTCTGGGCTGAGACCAGGTGCGAGTCAGCTCTGTGAGGAAGTCCGGGAACACGGGCATCCTTTGCCTCGTGGCGGCCTGCTGTTTTGAGTAAAAATTGTTTCCTACCAACCTCATGACCTGGTGACGAGGCGGAGGTTCTGGCCATGGGATCTGTAACGCGTCCGTTGCTCTGTGACACAAGTCGAACAGAGCAGGGATGGAAAAGTCAGTCTCCGAGAGCACAGGTACCGGGAGTGCGGGAGAGATCTTCTCCCTGTTCCTCGTATTCGACGTCTGCGTCCTCCGCGGAAAATTAGCCTGAGGCTGAAATCGAGATCTCGTCCTCGTTCATCATGCCTCAAGTGTCGAATTCGACTGTTAAGTCCACCATGGGAGCCAGCACATCAGGGTTGTCGCCCCATTCGACTCGTGTGCTGTCATCCAGAGCCATGTTCTCGAGCTCCGATGTGGAGTGAGGGGCTCAGTGGTATCCGGGTCTGCTGGCGCCGCAGCGGCACCCATGGCCTTGGCAACGAAGTCTGCCCGGTGCTTCCTCACCGCCTCCAGCATCTGGCTGCAGTGTGGGCAAGAGTCGGGCACATCCAGCGCCATTTTTGCGTGCAACATCCCCAAGCAGACGGGACAGGCCTCGTGGGTGTCCGTCGCTGAGAGGGAGAAACTACATCCGCTGGGGCAGGCGCGCGAGGTTGGGCTCGCCGTCCTGCTGGTTTTCCTTGGAAGTCTTGTCTTTCGCTTTCTTTTCTCCGGAGGCATGTCCGAGATAAGACGAGCGAGTCTTTCTAAAATCCTTTTTCTTTTATTTTGAGACGTCTCCTCCATCGCGTCGCTTTCGCTGGCTAGCCCGCTACGAGTTAGCAGGGGTAGCGGTTGTTGCGCAGTTAGCGCCGTCGAGTGAAGCAGTCTGCGGAGAGAGGAGAAGAAAAAACTTTGGGGTTAAGGGAAAATGTGCCGGACTAGCTTTCGCTAGCCCAGCAGTACGTAGGAATAATTCTCCGTACGCTCTGTGTAGGGAGCAAGCTCACCTCTGGTTGAGCGATGAAGTAACAGAGAAGTCCCGCGAAGAGAGGTAGTTCAGGTTTAAGCGAGGTGAAGGGCAAAAAGAGAAAGTTGGATGGGCGTCAGCGGCTTAAGTACCCAGAGGGCGGGGCCTCTGGCGCAACGCTGACACCCCTGCCGTAAAGGCGTGAATGTATTCCTTCAGGTAATTGTGCGGGGGCACAATTCCCATAGCATATGTTGCACCAAGAGACATGACTGAAAGGGAACCTCCACCCATTGGCTGCACTGAGAAATTCTGTTCATAAAACCAGGGCCGAGATGGTGTAGAGGCAGGGCAGCCGGCTCAGGACCAGAAGGTCTCTGGTTCGATCCCCGGTCACGGCATACCTCGTTGTGTCCCTGGGCAAAACACTTAACCCTGAGTTGCTCCCAGTAGGACAGGAAGCGCATTGCATGGCAGTCTACCGCTACCGGTGTATGAATGTGTGTATGAATGGGTGGATGGTTGGTACTGTGAAGTGCTTTGGGGCCCCTCAAAGGGGGCTGGAAAGCGCTATATAAGTAAGCTCCATTTACAATTTACCAAAAGTTATTAACAGAATCAGTGACAACGGGCAGCCCTGGCAGAGTCCAACTCCCACCCTGAAGGGGTCTGACTTACTATCGGTAATGTGAACCAAACAAAGCACATGTAGACTGTATGGGCAAACTTCCATGATAGCTCAAGGAGCCTAGTGAGGGTAAAGAGCTGATCCAGTGTTCCACAGCTTGGACAGAACTCACATAAGCCCCTTTCATAAGTCAGACCCGCGCAGTTCCCGCACAGACCAGTCAGGCTTTAATACCCATCGGGTCATTCATAAAACAAAGTTGAATCCGGCCACAGCCCGCCCTCAATGGAGCATTCACAAAACGATTTGGAACGCGTGTTGAAAAGAGGCGTGGTGAAAATCTGCTGCTCAGAGGATGTGGTGCCTACGTGTTTAACGTGGGACCGTACCGCAGAGGTGGATGTAAACAAACATGGCGACGCTAGCGAACATCGTTGTGTTTCTCCGAATGCCTTTTTTTTTTTTTTTTGCTCTCGCATCAGTACAGCAATCCGCTCCAGAAGGGCCCCATCCTTCACTGTACCGGTAAGTCCCTTTTTCCTCCTCTGCGCGCAGAGACAGGAGCACACAGGTCTCTGCATCACCCCAATTAGACATTTCCGTGATGATCAATAAAAAAAGAAAAAGATTCGGCGAAGTGATGCGCGAGCAAAATACAGATGTCATGTTGTTGTTTACACATTTAAATACAGC
>JBBPBX010082253.1:0-15775 GCA_038048925.1 Garcialebias charrua | reverse complement strand
TGTACTGTATATATATATATTTTTTTCTCTCTAATTAAAAACTAAATAAACCAAAATATTGATGTTAATTTTTGACTGTATAACTTTACAAATGGCACCCCATACGTAGCCCACTTTTTTAAGCAAATATGTCAAATTTAGTTTCATGTGTTTTTGTTGTTCCAAGTGTTCACAATTACAGTAGAAATGTAATATACAAAATATGTGCTGGATAGGTTTGAGCAAACTTGGGAAAACTGTGTGCATGTTGTGAATATTGTATAAAAGGCTTTGTGCCTGTAACACAAAATGTAGTTTTGTTTTATTTCTACTTCGTTTTTGTTTTATTAAAAGTGTTTTTTGTGTTTGTTTGTTGTCAATTTTATGTATTGTATTGTCTTTGGTGCTATTATGTTCAGTTTTTTTTTTTTTACATTAGTTTTGTTTTATTATTTTATGTTCAGTGTTTTGTTTAACTGCATTTGTCAAATAGGCTTTATGAACAACTTTAGTTTTTACCCTGATGCATGCTCAATAATCCAGGTAGAAAAATCCAAAAAAGCTAAGTCTGATCCTCTGGACATTCAAAAAAAAAAAAAAAATTTTTTTTAGTTTTTATATTTTTATGTTTTTAGTCATTTTATTTTATTTTTCTTGCATTTTGAAGATAAAGGCTACTCTAAGCAGCCACGTTACAATATTTCCTCCAGAAATGATCTATGTAAAAATGATAGTAATAAAAACTTTGGCTGAAAACACAACTCAAGCAGCTTCAGCTTTTCAAACTCTGCTTTTATTTTGAAAGACTGTCGCAGTCGCAGCGTTGTGACGTCAGCGGGGCGCGAAGAGTGTGGGGTTGGTCGTGTTGTTTTGGAAAAATGCTGCAAATTTTCTTACTTATTGTTGCTTATACTCAATGAACAAACGCCGAAAGGCCGAAAAATGTGGATACTGACACCCCAGGAGCCTGGAGGTAACTTTTTCCGTCATGACGGACATTTTTGTAAAAACTAGCCCCCTGCAGCTAACGGGACAAACTAGTTTTGATCTTGGTGGTTAAGGCTGTGCTGGCTGCTGAGCACTTACAACAGTCTCATTTAGAATAAGATTTTTTTAAAGAAGAGGCTGCGAGGGTCTGAGGAACTTCTGTCGTGAAATTAATCATTTAATACAACTAATCACATTTTTTAAACTTGCTGTGCAAAGGAGGCCTTGACGTCATCAGTCATTTCTATACATTTCAGGTCTAAGAAGCCTTTTAAACTTTTTTAAGGGGTGGGGGCGCTCTGGATACGGTATTATTCTCCAGCAGATACAAACATATTAAAATATGTATCGTTATAAAAATGACCAGTTACTACTACTTCATTAGTGGATGATGTTAAACAAGATCTGCATAACATTGATTTGGATCTGATGTCTGTCTTTTTACAGGGGAGACCCACTATCTCCTCCCTGGTAAAGAGTACACAGTGGGGCGCAAGAATTGTGACATTCTTCTCCCCAACGACCAGTCCATTAGCAGAATTCATGCTCACCTCACCGCTACAGACCAGGTGGGAGAAAGAAAGGCAAATTAGAGTTTAATGTGAATGCAACTGTCAAAAACGATCCATACGTGTATTTTTAATTGAGCAATGAACAGAGTGCTTAAGAAGTTTAAATGTAAATTACTGTTAACACATACAACAAGTCTGCTCTGCACTTCTTTCTGTGTGAAACTGAAAGTACCAAGAGCAATAGGCTCAGTGTGATCCAGGAGGCCTGATAGGTCAGGCTTCCTGGATCACATATATTTGCATGCATACATGCATGTATACATACATACATACATGCTTACATGCACGCATGAACATGCATTCACACATGAACATGCATGCATGAACTTGATACTGTACATGTGACAGCAATGTGTATGTATATGCAGTGTGCATGTCGTGACTTGGAACCAGAAAGTAATGGTTCGACTCCCCGCCTTGCCCACATGTCGTGGTGTCCTTGAGCAAGACACCTAATCCCTAATTGCTCCCTGGCTGCTTACATATAGCTGCCCACTGCTCCACCTGGGTGTATCTCAGGTGTGATGGGTTAAATACAGATAACTAATTTCGCCATTGTATGAAAACATACAATGATGACAATACATATCACTTATTACATGTTACATGAAATACATCTAACATCACGTCTAACTTAGACATGTGTACATTCATGTATGTACTGTATACACACACACACACACATACAAAACAGAGTAATAATATATGAACACTGTTTACACTAATTGTATATCATCAATAAACCGGTAATGAAAAATTCTGACTTTCGGTATTCACTTAGTAGTAACTGTACAAAAAAATTCAATAATGCACAGTTAATAAATGATTTAAAATTTTGAACATTTGCTTGTGATGCATGCTCAGTACCGTAACCAAGGTAGATAAATCAAACAAGGTTAAGTCAGGTCAAAAAGGCGTCAATTCAAGATCAACTGGACTTTATTTGTAACAGAAGACGTTTCGCTTCTCATTCGAGAAGCTTTATCAATTCAATGGACCAGACTGTGTGCGTGTGGATTTATAACAGGAGTCACGCACCATCATATGTAAATTGCAAGCTGAGGTAACACATACATGTAAATTGACAGATCACACCTTAACAGTAGGGAGTTCCCTTGAAGTCTCTGACAGAAGACACAACAACTGTATGTAAATTGACAAAAAACACCTCACAGCCCAACAACAGAGGTTTCTCAACAAACTTTGCTAGTCTAATTCACAGACAAGACATCTCTGCTCCCATCCGGTGTAAAACGTTTGTGAATCAGCCCCAAAACTGAGTTGTAAGTCTTGGAAAGTTGAAATCTCAGACCTCCTCCTCTGTTAAGAGAAGGTTTTTCTCTCTTAACATACACAGCTTCCTTCACACCTCTCTCAAACCATCTGTGCTCTCGGTCCAAAATTTGCACATTTTCATCCTCAAATGAGTGACCCTTGTCCGTGAGGTGGAGGTGAACAGCTGAGTTTTGTCCAGAGGTGGTGGCTCTCCTGTGTTGGGACATTCGTCTGTGAAGAGGCTGCTTAGTTTCTCCAATGTAACGGTCTGAGCAGACCTCGCTGCACTGGACTGCATACACCAAGTCCGGTTAAGTCAGGTCCTCCGGATGGATTCTTGTTGTTCAGGTGAAAAGGAGGAACCCAGACCAGTGGTCGTTCCGTATGTTGCAGGAGTTTCAGAGAAACTGAGATGTTTATTTTCTAAACACAACGTCCCAGTGGCTTTTAAACCCCAAAATACATTACGGCAAAGACTGGTTCATCCCAAAGATCCAGTCCCCTGGCACAAACAGAGTAATATTGTGTATGCTGTTCAGTGTCAGGAGGGCTGTGATCAGTCTTACATCGAGGAAACTAAACAGCCACTGGCCAAAAGGATGACCCAGCACAGAAGATCAACATCATCAGGTCAGGACTCTGCGGTTTACACTAGAGGATGACATTTTTTCAGGAGTACCACGGGTCACGTGAATCCGGCAGGATTCCGGTGGGACTGGAGTCAACCTCATTATAACTCACGTGACCGGGACGGGACAGGATTGAAAGTTAACGGGACCTGACAGGAGCGGGAACCGACCAATAAGGAAAAAAGAACGTGGATTTTTTTTTTTTTTAAAGGAGCAGCTATTTTGTAGTTTTCTTTCACTAAGCCTTCAATTTGACACAAGTCAAAAGAACAACATTGCCCAGAAGTCAACAGTGTTCCAGCGCTGCTTTTCACCGAGAGGGAAATCACCAGAAACCGAGTGACTGGACATAGTTTAAGGTATGAAGTAACTATTTATCTATCTATTAAACTGACAGAACGGGCAGGAAAGTGTCAAATAAAACGTGTAGTCTTAGCTGCAGTGTGGAGGTGCGGTGGAGTCTGGCCTGCTTTGTTTACGTCAATAAATAAACAGACTCATAGTACAGGTACATTTTTCTCCACCTTGTTCCTTTTAACTTAAAAAATGATGCTCTGCTTTGAAATGTGGGGTTTTAGGTTAAAATATTCATTATCTGTCGCTGTTTGTAATGTAAAAAAAAAAACTTCCTGGTTAAAGGTTCAGTCTGCAGTTTCTGTAGAACATCAGCACTTAGAAAAAATTTCAACAAGCAAAGCATTCTGATCCCTCCCCCTCAGAGCCATATATGGCTCTGCCCCCTTGTGGTCTGTTAAAATTCAAATTCAAGCTCTGTTTTTATTGGCTGATTCAAATTCAAGCTCGGTTTTTATTGGCTGGTTACAAACTTTGTTTTTATTGGCTGGAAAATGGCGGGTCACTTTTTCTTTTTAGAAATGCTTATTTACCACCTGGAGAAGCAAGGGGACAATATTTTTTTTTAGTTTTTTTCAGAGATTACTTCTCTAACATCAATCTAGTGACAGAGTGAAGAAATATGTTAAAAATATATTGTTAGAAAAGTTACATATAGCAGCTTTAAAGTGCACGCATTCTCCAGTAAAAATATTACTATTTTTATATGAAAGGCTGGTTGCATATACAGTATATTACAATAATTGTTTTAGTTTTAGATTTAAGATATGATGTGTACAATTATGTTGTGTTAAATTTTAGGCTAAGAGTTGATTTTTCTCAGTTAATTTCCTCACACCAGGAGCGATTCTAGAAGCCCTTTTTAGGGGCCTTAGCCCCCCAGTGTTGACAAATGGCTCTGGACTTGAACAACACAGTGGGTATTAGCATTATAATTATTGTAGGGGGGACATATTGGTGCGAGGTCTGTGGGTCCTCCCCCATAACTTTTTGAATAAAGTAGCTGCTATTTCCTGCATTCTGGTGTATTTTAACAGGTTTTAAAACATCTATGTTTACCTACATAAGTAAATCCTTGATTCAATAACTGTTTTAGAAAACATGGCACAAGAAGTAGCACTAAGTTTTTTGTTTGTCTTTAATTTAATTTAATTTTTCTACCTAACACAGGAAGCTGTTTGCTCTGGAAGCAAGCTGTTAAACAGCTTTGGACACAAAGACCCTCGTCACACTCTTCAAAAGAGCAGGTAAGATACATAAAATCTTGTAATCTCTGCCTGGTGAGGCTGCTTAAATAATTATAAATTATGATAAGTGAAATAAAGAAAGAAAAATTTAGCTACTGTAATTTATAATTGCAACGGTCACATTTTCTTGACTTAATTTCAATTGTAAATCTCTTCTTTTTGATCAAATATTTTGCTCCAAAAGAAAGATCAACGAATTGTAATTTGTAGTCACTGTAACCTTGTTTTGACTTGTGCACTGTATTCTTTCAATTTTAGGTTACGAAAGGTGCTGGACTGGTCACTGAAGCTGTGGCGAGATGAGGTAGAACACCAGACCTGCAATGCTCCAGTCTGTAAATGATGCTCTGAAGTCTGGTCAGCTGCACGACATCCTGCTTCACCGAAACGAACTCGTTACCTCAACCACATAGATTGAACTTCTTGAGGACGTCGTCCAACGCATAATAATGACTTTAAGCATTTCTATTTGTTGAGTTCTCTTGCTTGGTACATAATTTTTCTGGTTTATTTTAAATTTTATTTTATTTAATTTTTTTGTTGAAGCAATTTGACAGTAATGTCACTGTTTAAAGGAAACAATTGTTCAATAAATTAGTAAAATGCAACTTTTATTTGTTGTTTGGGTTCTTTCATCTAAGGTAGACATGGTGTAACCCATGTACTGTTTTTGATTTTTTTTGTTTTTACTGTAACTGACCTTCAAAGGAGCTAGAAACTGGGACTCAGCAGCTGATCTCCGCAGAAAAATTATATGGACTACAAGTCATGTATTTGTTTTGTGCTCTTTAATGAAGGTTTTTGTTTGGATTCATACAATAAATGCTTCTATTTCACCACAAATGAACTGTTCCTGTTGCCATATCTTTTGAAATAAAACTGCAGAACGCAAAGTACGTAATTAAAAATGGAAGGGGCAGAAAATTAAATTAAATGCATTTCCTAAAAATTAAATGAAGAGAAAAAACAGGAGCAGTACAGGATTGGGAGTGATTCTGACCAGGAGCGGGAGTTATTTTTTTACTCTGGACCACGATTAGGACACGACAGGATTTTTTCTGTCGGACCAGGACAGGAGTGAAAATTCACTCCTGTGTCATCCTCTAGTCTACACTCGTCTCCAGGCCAGCAGTCACTCGTTCAGGGATGAAGATGTTCACATCCTTGATAGAGAGGAACGATGGTTTGAGAGAGAGTAAAGGAGGCCATCTTTGTGAAGAGAAACCGTCTATCATTAAACAGAGGTGGAGGCCTCCGGGTTCAACTGTCCCCCACTTACAATGCTGTTATTGCTAGTATCACTAGCCCCCTGTGAATAGCAAACCAGTAATTTAAACCAATGCAGACATGTTCCTGTTTTTGATTTTCTACATCTGCCTTATAATATGTCTGTTTTGCTACTTTGACATCTTTGTTTTAACTTGTTAAAAAAATAAAAATCTGTATGACTCTCTTATGTTTGTCTATTGTTGATTGTTCAAGGAAAATCTACTGTTGCTGTTGCCATCATTTTTTGTTTGTAGCCAGGTCTCTCTTGTAAATGAGTCCTCGAGGCTCAATGGGATCAACCTGCCTAAATAAAGGTTGAATGAATGAGAGGGTGCAGCTGCATTTATAAGACTGAGTTTGTTGCAGCTCCTTAGACTTTTGGATAAAGATGAAACGTTTCAACAAAGAAGAATCCGTCCAGAGGACCTGATTTGCTTGTGTGATTACACTTTTAGTTCAGAAGGTGGTGCTGTTGCATTATCCCTGCTCTTTGAATCATACAACCTCTAGTCTAGACAGAAAATAAAAAGTGTCTAAAGTGTAAAAACATTAACAAACTGTGTCCATTTGCAGAAAGATTATTCTCTTCTGTAAATATAGAAACAATTGCACTTTTGTTGGGCGTTTACTTTCTTTTTTTTTATAGATGCATTTCTACACACTTTGTTGTTTTGTATAAATCTAAATTGAAATGTTTCAATTGCAAATACGTTGCATATATAATGTTTATTTGACCTTGCTAATGATTGATTAACTCATTAAGCTACAAGATCATAACATTTATGTTTTAGGTTTATCCAACAATAAATTTTGCTACTCACTTTGTTGTATAAATCTAAATTGAAATGTTTCAATTGCAAATACGTTGCATATATAATGTTTATTTGACCTTGCTAATGATTGATTAACTCATTAAGCTACAAGATCATAACATTTATGTTTTAGGTTTATCCAACAATAAATTTTGCTACTCCGTTAGTTATGATGCTGTAGTTTGTTTTTTGTCTCCATTTGTTTCAACGTTAGCATTTTAATAGGATTCTTTATACATGTATCTTAGGATGCAATTACGGTATTCCTTATTTTTAGTTTGGAAAAAACATGTTTTCTAATATAAATATGTAATTTGTGCAACCATTTATTTGATGAATAGATTTCATTGCTTGCTCTTGATTTTTTTAGACCCTGACACTAAAAGACTCCTCCAAATACGGCACATCTGTCAACAACCAGAGACTAACGGCGCCGATTAATCTGACATCAGGGGAGGACGTTACATTTGGAGTTTTTCACAGTAAATTCACGTACGTAGCAAAAAGTAAAAATTTCTAACCATGTTTGATCTGAAATAATGTAACTGTTTTNTTTATAGATGCATTTCTACACACTTTGTTGTTTTGTATAAATCTAAATTGAAATGTTTCAATTGCAAATACGTTGCATATATAATGTTTATTTGACCTTGCTAATGATTGATTAACTCATTAAGCTACAAGATCATAACATTTATGTTTTAGGTTTATCCAACAATAAATTTTGCTACTCCGTTAGTTATGATGCTGTAGTTTGTTTTTTGTCTCCATTTGTTTCAACGTTAGCATTTTAATAGGATTCTTTATACATGTATCTTAGGATGCAATTACGGTATTCCTTATTTTTAGTTTGGAAAAAACATGTTTTCTAATATAAATATGTAATTTGTGCAACCATTTATTTGATGAATAGATTTCATTGCTTGCTCTTGATTTTTTTAGACCCTGACACTAAAAGACTCCTCCAAATACGGCACATCTGTCAACAACCAGAGACTAACGGCGCCGATTAATCTGACATCAGGGGAGGACGTTACATTTGGAGTTTTTCACAGTAAATTCACGTACGTAGCAAAAAGTAAAAATTTCTAACCATGTTTGATCTGAAATAATGTAACTGTTTTAATTCATTTTGAATCCTCTCTGTATGTTTTCTGCCTCAGTGTGTTGCATCAGAAGCCAGTTGTGTGTTCATCATGTTTGGACAATGCTGGGAAGGCGTCGCTCACTCAGGCTCTGTTTGCTCTGGGGGGGAAGCTGGTGAACACCTGGACTAAAGACTGCACTCACCTGGCCATGCCGACTGTCAAAGTTACCATTAAGGTCAGTTTTGCTTTAAACCCGTTAGCACCTGTGATGTGTTTTTTTCTTACTGCGTGTTCATTTTTGGAATCTCTTTTCCTTTTTTATCAGACTATTTCCGCTCTGCTGTGCGGTTGCCCTATTGTGAAGCCAGATTTCTTCTCAGAGCTCAACACTGCCGTTCAGCAAAAATTGCCGCCTCCCAAAGCAGAGAGGTACAGCTCATAATTACTCATGCTAACTGAACCCTGCAGTAACTTGTGCTTATTAGCTTGTGCTTCATTTTTTTAGCTTCCTCCCAGAGCTTGATGAGCCCAGCTTGAATAAAGAAGATGTTAACCTTAGAACAATCCCAGCTCGCAAACAGCTTTTCACTGGAAAAACTTTCATTTTCCTCACTGCTAAACAGGTTTGTTATTTATTCTTTTGTGATTATCTTATATCATTTCCATGCTGCACAAACTGCTATTGACATGTAGATAGGTACTGTATAGGATAGCAAGTCTGCAGTAGTTCTCTCCACCCAACATAATGAATCATGAGAGATACTAACTATTTGCCTTGCCTGTTATACAGAAAGATGGCTGCCACAGGTGATCTACCTTAGTAAACACAAAACTCAAACTGGCTCCACAACTCACTCCTTTTTAAAACTATTACTGTAAACTAAAATTTGCTGTGATAGAAGTCCATACTATGTACACTAACAGATCACACTAGATATTTGTTTAAAACTCAAGGCAGCAAGCAATTTTCCATTGTTTAACAAATGCTTGTTTCGTTCTCTACATTAATTATGACAATTATATATTTATTTAGTTTATTCTCTATCTTAATATCTTCCGGTATTTTACAAAGGCCTCCTGTTATGTGTTTTTGATAATGATGCAAAAGTAGCCATCATTTATACGTATATATACATCATTTATGAGTCAGCAGCAGCAGTTGATTATTCTCATTGTGCATTACAAAAACAGTAAACCAACCAAAAATGTGCATGTTATGTGCGCAATGTCATGGTTCAAGGTGACTTTGTTATCATTTGCATCACATGTGGTACAGGAGGTGGAACGAAATTGTGCACTCAATGTCCCAGTTACACCCAAAAAATAGCAAAAATATAAACTATAAACAAAGATACAGTATTCAAGGATCTAAGATATTTGATAAACAATAATAATATAATATAGTTAAGTGTATATAATATATACAGTAATATAGTGCAGCTTATGGGTAAGAAATCAGCTGCATGGATCAGCAGCAGTGATAAATTGTGAGTCAAAACCAAATATGGTAGATATAATTCAAGTTTAACTGATTGAATAATTATCAGATCTCTTCTTGAATCATTTCTGAATTTTATTTCCTGGTTACAGTTGGAGTTATAGAAAACTCAGCTCTTGCAAACTGTCATTCATTTCTTCTGTTTTCTACAGTCTTAGATTTATAAAGTTTAGTATTGTGCACAAACTTTTAAATACATTTCTAATGAGCTGAGAGAACTGACATCAGCTGTTGGATGCAGGTAAAGAATAAACACCTCATGTTTTGGGGGCTGTCACGTGTGTTTGACACCTTGCTTTCTGTTGTAAACCTGCACTCAGATTAACTTTCTCCTCTGCTGTCGGCAGCTGAAGCGCCTGAGTGCAGCAGTGTCTTTCGGAGGTGGAAGTAGCCAGCTGCTGGAGGAGGGCTCCCTTCCTCTTGACCTGCTTGAGTCTCCGAACAGCTGTGTGGTCGATGTTACAACAGGCCACTCCCAAACTCTGCTTCCTCCCTCGTCCACGGAGTGGATGAACTCTGTGAGGAGCATCCTTCAAAGGTTGAAACTCTTGTATTCTTGACTAAAAGTCTTTCAGCAGAAATGCTGCTGCTTAGGGCTGGACGATATATCGATATTTAAAAAATATTGAGATGATTTAAAATGCAATATAAAATGAGACTATATCGTTATAAAACAATATTGTCTTATACTCTGCATAAATTATAAATCCAGCAGTAGCTATGTTTACATGCGCAAAATTCTTTGACCGGATTGAAATGCTTTCAGATTAAATAACTCAAATGTATTGTTTACATGGGCACAATCTGTTCATGACGAGCGTTTACATGCAGCGGGCTTTGTTCTGAACAGAAGTACTGACATGTGCAGAGTGTTAAACTCTCCTTGAAAAAAACCATTGAAGAACAAATTCTACTTCCGGTTTACTTCCGGGATGAACATAAACAAACCTGAGCACCCAAAATGGACTCGCGACAGGTTTTAATGACGGTGGAGATGCTACTGCACTCCCTGACTGAGCTACAGGTAGCACAGGTCTTTCAAAGTTTCTAGTAGAAATGTTGTGTCGCTCCCCGACCAGTTTTGTTTCCCCGACATGCTAATATTATTAGCATCTAGCCAGGCGGAAATGACAAAGTCGCACATGCGCAGTCAGATAAAAACGAACAGATCAAGCGTTTACATGCGCACCGTTCGTTTTATGAATTGGCGTAAACCACCCGTTTCGTTCTGATCAAAAATTATTTCAGATCACGCTGAATAAACAAAAAATAACCCGAACAGGGTGTTTACATGACGCGGTTTTATTCCGAACGGCCGTTTGATCAGATTACATATGTCCATGTAAACAGCTAGTTTTTCTCCCAGTCTGCAGGCTGCAGCCTTTCACACCACACCTCCTCCTCTCTCCCTCACTAACCGTGTTTCCATCCATTTTCATTTCGAATTTTGAGCTAATTTTTTAAATCTCGCAAATATGTAAATACAAATTAATGCGAAGCAGAAGTGTTTCCATCAACTGGCTTGAATCGCATCTACCGGGCCACGCACAGCGTCATTACGTCAGCGTCATTACGTCAGACGTCAGCGTTACGCATGTCTACAGTAAACAGGAAGTAGCGGTTGAAAACAGAACCCGGCCACACATCTCGTCAAAATGGAGAGAATATTTCAGGTACGTGTTGCTATCGGGCAAGTTGTATTTATTCTGTCATGCCAACTAGTTTTAGCGATGTTACATGTTGTCCGGAGCGGAAACAGCTGAACGTCACGTGACGTGAATGTTCGCTACGGCAGAACTGAGTCGGCAAATCTGTTTCCATCTGTCGTTTTGCGCATCTGCTCATTTTCGAAGATCCCAAAAACCACCTCAAGCGAGCGTATAAACTTTTTGGCGAATTTGAGGAAGTAAATTCGGATTTTGCCGTTTCCATTCAGCTTTTCTGCTGCGATACTTCAAAATGCGCACCTAGAAACCTTGATGGAAACACGGCTACTGAAACCCGCTCCTCCCCGGCTGCTTGCTTTAGCTGAAGAAGCTATAGATATGCAGATGGTTTTTGTTGACGCACAGTTGGAGAACCACTTTAAATTCCGGATAAGGGGTGAAAAATAACAGTGGCGGCTTCACCAAGCTGCAAGGCTCCATCTTGTGTCGGGAGAGGAAAATACTCGGACTGACACACTAAAAGCTGAAACTTTGTTTACACAGAGTGGTGCATTCAAGAGCTTAGGAACTTTTAAATTCAGAAAGAAATGAGCCGTAATCAAACAGAACCGAGCTCCGTAAACAAGCCAACTACACAACAATGGGGGCTTTCTAACAGCTTTGTTAATTAAGGTACCGATAATTAAAGGTTGAATGAATATGCTTCATTAAAATCAGACTTTTTAAAGAGCAAGTCGGCCTTTCATTATGTTTGCTCTGCATGTGTTCTGTTTAAATTTTAAGTGCACAGCTGTGTTTTTGGTTTTGTTATACAGGAAAAAAAAAAAAAACATTTTATTTTTGAGACATTAATTTTGTACAGTTACAGCTTTGTTAAGATGTATGACAACTGTTACTACTTTATGGAAAGAAAAATATATTGAGATATATATTGTATATTGCCATTTATCTTAAAATATCGCCCAGCCCTACTGCTGCTGTAGTGACTAATTTACGAAAGCTTTATTTCTTTTGACCACTAATACAGAAAAGGCCTTCGAGTCATCACAGAGTCTGAAATCGGTTTGGCTGCCATCCATGCGTCTTGTGACAAGTTCTGCAATCCGTCCTGTCGGATGGACTCAGGTCAGGGACTGCACAAGAAAATCACAGTTTATTTTTTTTATTCTCTTTCATTTAATTTGTTTTTGTCTTTTTTTGTGTGTGTTTTAGATTCTGACCCCAAAATAAGACCCAGGATCCCAAGTGCTTCTCTGTCACAGAGCATAGCTGTGGATGAAACCGTGTTACATGCAGCATCTCTGAACGTCACAGCGTATGCAGTCAACACAGAGACAACACAAAGGTACCGACAGTCACCTGCTAACTCTCATGCACAGTGTTGTAACGTTTGAAGGGAAATACACACGTTTAGAAGTTCTATATGTTAATCTCATTTGAATCGAATACACTACTGTATATGATTAATACACAAGTGCTTTATAATCAAGGTATTCACAACTGTTTTACATATGTTTATGCAATTAGACAACATTATAAGACATACTTTTAGATCTAACAAACAGGATGTACAGATGCAGATAACATGCTAAGGGGACAGATGCCCTTTGTGCTTCTCTTGGCCTTCTGAGGAGATCAGAGCCCACATAAACACAAACACATGAATCATACTTACTAAATAAGTAGTACTTATGAACCACACACACAGACTAGGATCTGGACATTAATTTACATTAATATCGCACACAGGACACATCTAATGGTACATTTCTAAAACTCTCTTACTGAGCAGATAAGCAGAACAAAGAACACAGTTTCGAGAGACTTCTCACCACAGCTATAAATCTACAAGGTCATAGAAATGACAAACACGAGAGGCTCCAGGACGCCTTATCAATGCTCTGAGCCAATCAGAGACCAGAGAAGCTCAAACTGCAGCTTCATACTCCAAAACATCTCAGATATCTTCAGCATTCTTTGAAGAACCTCGCCGAGGACAGGTCTGTCAAAATGCTCACAATTCTCTGTGCACAAAGAATTGCTTATTCATGCTGTAACTCTGTTAACCTGTAAACCTGTGTTTCTGTCAATAAATCTTCATCATTCTTCTAAGAGAGACTGGTCATTCGAACACCTATTGAGAAATCCCTTCACGTTGTTGGGACTTTAAGTTTGTTTTTGTTTCTTGTCGTCAGGACGGAGGTTTCTGAGGAGACTGGTTTGGTAGCTGTAGGAGAGACTCCTGAGAAGAAGCTAAACCAGGACACGTCTCAGTTCAGTGGATCCAGACTCACAGCTCATACAACTAGTGTGGTGGCTGACACAGTGAGCTCATCATTAAACGCCGCAGACAACAGAGACTCACAGAGGAACAAACTTGATGCTAAAGTATCAGGTAACTTCAACAACAAGATAAAAGATGATCATTTCCACAGATTTAAACTTTTTTCTCCCTCAGTTCAAAATCACTGCGTGCGTCATGGGATAGTACTGCTTTGTGAAACGACTTAACAATTTACACAGTTTTTTTTTTTTTACTACCGTAATTAGTTATTTCGTTTGTATTTCATTACATGGTCATACTGGTAAAGTGATTGCTGAACCATGTGTTATTTTTAAATATTTTTTTGTACCTTGTTTAAAGAAATATATGTTTTCTTAACTTTATAAGTTCATTTTGTCCCACTTCATGCGTTAAAGGTTCTGTGTATGATTTTAGAAAACTGCAGGATATCAGGCTAAAACTGAAAGTGGACCATAACCTGGAGTCTACAAAACAGTTTAGAAAGTTTTTCACATAAACCCGCCTCCACAAACCAGCTGCCCCAACGCAGAACTCAGAAAATGTTTCACTAGAGTTGTTGTTGGTCTATTAAGACTTAAAATATTGTACTGGGATTTTAAATTGAGCTCAAATCTGTGCTGATACCGTTTGAATGTATTGATTTGATTCATTATGAGGTATTGATTCATTGTTTTAAAGAGGGGTTTAGATTGTGTTTTAAAATTTTGATGTATCATATTTTCCGGCGTGTAAGTCGCTTCGACGATTAAGTCACATTTATTATGCGTCATCGCTGACCCGTCATGTTTATTATGCATTTATTTATTGGTCAAAACAGCTTCATTTCTCCTGGGCGGCACCATCCATCCATCGCGGCCGCTAGCTCTCCAACGTTCCTCTGCCTGCATCAGCTCAGTGAAGCGAGCGCGCATGGGAGGACTTGCTGTTGCAGTTCTTCGAAATTTAAAGTGTCAGTCAAAAATTGTTCTGAATATCAAAAAAAAAAAGAAGACAGACAAATCTATGCAGCAAAAAAAAAAAACTACTTCTACGCTGGAAAATATGGTATCTTAGTTTTTACAGCATTAAAATATGTGCTTTAACCCATCCGTTAACTCTAATAAACAGCATTCATGTCTCTTTTTATTTTAATCATATGTGTATTATGAAACATCACATTAAAAATGTTTGTTGAAATGGAAATACTTACAAATATTCAATGTTTCTCTAAAAAGATTACACAAAATGTTACAAGCAGCTTGCTTGTGTTTCAGGTGGAGGCCGTGCAGATGTTAGTGCCCAGAAATCTGCTTCAAAGTCTGGTGGTGGCATCAGAAAACCTCAGAAACCAAAACCGTCTGTGCAGACTTCCCCACAGAAACAGACAACTCTGACCAATTTCTTTCAGTCTGTTGACAAGAAAAGGTAACCATATGATTATTTAACAGTTGTTGTTTTTCTTTTGTTTCACAGGAGGCTTTTAGTAAACATCACCTTTGACCTGTCAGAATGAATTTACTCAGTAGACCCAGGCATAGATTTACCTGGCCAGACAAATGATCACAAGATCTGATGTTAATTTCTACATTTGGTGCTTGATAAATTCAAGTGTTATTCACTTTTCAGTGTTCACAGCTTTTTCTGAGACAAATTGTAAAGATTTTAAATAAAAACAATACAGTACTTTATTTCTAATTTATTCCAAAGTTGGGGTCACTGTTGGTCAGAGGTGGAGAAAGTACTCAAACACTGTAAAGTACAAATAAACAGACAAAAATGTATTCTAGTAAAAGAAGTACCAAATGAATGTTTTTACTTAAGTAAAGGTAAATAAGTACTTGCTTTTAAAAATACTTAAAGTAAAAGTACTTGCCGAATGTATTACCTAATGCAATGGTCTACAATATCAAGTGTGCCTACTCTATGTATATTTTCTGTAATACTTTAATGGTGTTGTTCCATTTTATTGAACAATGCTGCAGATAATACATGTTTTTATTGTGTTTACTCTGTGACACAGTTCACACTTGGACTTGTGATTCTGTGTGTCAGAATTTCAGGGATGACCTGCAGAGTTAAATGTCATTAAGCAAAATAAGAAAGAGGAATGATTA
>JBBPBX010082252.1:0-15775 GCA_038048925.1 Garcialebias charrua | reverse complement strand
TTCACATGCATAGAAAAGCGAATTAGTTAAAGTGGCCCTCCACACACCATGAAACGGGAACTCCGCCCCCAAGCCAGATTCAAAATCTCCCTCAAAATGGGCGTGTCGAGAGACAAGGAGGGGAGGAGGTTGGGGGTTGTCCTGCGTTCACGCCCCTCTAGTGGTAAACTCCCACCCCGCCCCAAGTTTAGATTTCAAAATGGCGGATAGTCGCGTCTTCAGTAAGTAAATACCTAAACTTTTACTAAAATAACAGTTCTAAAATGTTGTTGCGTGTATTTAATCACACACACACACAGCTTAAGCGTATGCTTCTGAACACAGAACACATTAAAAACCTGTGTTTAGCTGCATGGCATGCGGTGTACGGCTGTGTTTTTGTCGTTTGTCACTTTAATTTGCCACATCTTATTACTTAGCACATTACAAAAGTAACGTTTCATAATAAATTGTATTATAAAATATTGATTTCTCCTACCCTTGTTTTGTTTGACGCTTTGGCTTATTTTTGTTATGCAACCCAGAACTAAACACACGTTTTTTGAATTGACTATAAATTAGCACTAAACAGTGGTAAAATGTTTTATTTGGTTTTCAAAGCTCCGTGTTTAGAAACATTCTATAAGCTTGTACAATATATATTTGTTAGGACGTGTATACAGTATTTGTTTAAGCTATGTGTCAGCTAATCAAAACTGAGCACAGCACAGCTGATAAGATTTATGAGAAATAATATTTTTTAATGCAAACCAAACCAATTGCAATGAATTTAACAATACTGTGTATCCTGTAAAATGTTATTTTCAGATAACTGTGATGACTCAAGCACCCAGCAGCCACACAGAGTAATTGCAGCCAGGATTACTTTAACCAAGAAGAAGAAGATGATGCAGAGAGTCTCGGCCAGAGCTGCTTCATCTCCTGAGACCTGCATCCACGACAATGTTTGGTGCTACAGCTGAGACCTGGTGTTTGTTTCTGGCTGGCAGGTGGAGTATCCTGCGGGTGGAGCATCCTGAAGGTGGTCTCGAGTGTTTGGGACTGCTTGTTCTTCTGTCCACTGCGTCCATACAGAGGAGTTGGAGGTGGTGTCCCATGTGTTTTCAGGGCTGACACGACACAGAACCTTTTGTTGTTTTGAATTAACTTACTGTTAATAAAAAGAATCATAAACAACTAGTTTTTGTAATCAATTTGTTTATTTATTTTTTTGCCTCATGCATGAGGACAAACCAGGGACACGTCTCAGCAGTGGACTTCCCACTCACTCCATCCCGACCCTGGATATTTGCAGTCCTGAACAGAGGAAAGATCACATAATAGAACATAGATGACAGATCAAAAGTTTAATCTGAGTAAATGTAACATTTTAATAGAGAAAAATGTTGATTCAAAATCTCAGTGTCAACAAATCCCCAAAATGTTGGGACAGGTAGCAATGAACAAATAAACAAGAATTAAAGGTACTATCTGCGATTTCTGCAAAGCCCTGAAACTTAGAAAAATTTTGAACAGAGACCGTTCTCCCTCCTCCCCCTTGCACTCTGGGTGACCTGCAACTCCGCCTCCTTAGCTCCTCCTCCACAGCTTGGCTGTCTCGTGAACGCGCATGCTTGTAAACACAGTTGTAATGGCGTCGGCTCAGTCAAAACACCGGTAAGGATAGACTATTTGCTTCTCAAATCTTTGCGTATTTGTAATAAAGTATCGTAAATTATGTATAACCCTTTCAATAAGTTATGTGTAGCTCTTACTTTGTGTTACATTTTATCTGTGTTATGCAGTTTTGAAACATGTCGATGGGCTTCCGATGAGGATTTTACACCCAGAGGTGTACTTCTACGTCCGAAGAAGAGGAACCCAGGAACACAGGATGTTCTCATAGTCACCATGTTTTCATGCAAACATTAAAATGATGATTGGATGAACAGTACTGTTGCTTTGTCTTATTCTTCATGAACATGCAGTGAAATAATTTTCTATTTGAAAGAACACAGCGACAAAATCTTTTTTATTTATTTATTTAGACAATAAATACACAAAAAACCTAAATAAATATGTGACAAGGATCATCAAACCGTTACATAACGCAGACTTAAATAACCATAAATAAAGCACTGAGCATCCACCCTGATGTTAAATACTCTGTTGTGTACTTAGTTTGATTTAAATAACTTTTTAATAAAACTGGACAGAAATTAAACAGAACTTAATTAACTCCAAATTCTTCCAAACCTGCAGCCTTCAGGGCAACAGAACAGCAAGCAGGGCCCAGGTGACTGATCTGGTCTTCACTTAAGTGGGTCAGGTCAGTAAATATGTGCAGCTTCTCCAGATTGTCAGCTTGTCCAAACATCTAAAGTCCATAGAGAACCACCTGATCTCCACTCTTTCATTTGTGTATATATATAATATATATATATATATATATATATATATATATATATATATATATATATATATATATATATATATATATATATATGTATATATCTATATATATATATATATTATNCCCCTGGTTAGGCTCAACCCACTTCTGTATTAAACACATGACTGTTGTTTTTCATGATTTCATGTAACACGGGCTATGAAGGCCCGGATTGTGACTCAGAGGATGTGACTCTAAAGCCAACTGGTAGACTGTAAATAGTCTAGGGCTTCCCTATTACAAATACGCAGGTACGCCTGGCTTCAAATGACAAAAACAGAAGTGTTGTATACAATATATATTTTATTAATTCCTTTCAATATTAAAACAGCCTTTATTAGATGCATTTATGCTATGGTGGTTCTACCATGCCAGTTGTAAAGGGCTAGCACAACTCCAAATCACTAAACACCAAAGGATGTTACATGCCAGTAACATGAGAGCATGTACAGTTTAAAACAAGGCACAGAGTTGGGAGCACAATATAGCAACCGTAGCAATCTGCTTAATCAGTCACAATCCCAACAACAAGCACATTCAATTAGTTGCAGTGGCAATCTGCCACCCACTGGCACATGTCCTTAGCTTGTGCTTCATGGCTTTGCACAACTCCATGAACACTGCAGCAGCACTCACTACAGCCACATGCAGCAAGAGACTAAACAGCCAACACCCTGGAGAAGAATGTTTGGCTTACACACCTGGTGCTTAGTAACACTAATGAGCTAAACCACACTGAAGGTGGAGGAACAGGACACGGTGTGTTCAGGGAGCCAAACCAGAGTGGGAATTTACAGCCACTCTTCCAATGAACTAAAACCACCCGGTTACATCCTTCCCCCCTTTATGGATCGGTGGCTCACCGATAAATCAAAACCGCAACCAGGGTCAAAAAGTGGCGGTAACCAGGCTGCTGGCACCCGGGTCCACAGAAACAGTAGCCCTACAGTCGTCACTCCTAACCGGTCGTGGGAGGTGTAAAACAGTGTAAAATCAATGGCCAGCAGCTGATTTGGTCTTGAAGCAAGGAGGTGACCCATAGGAGCACGAGCTCTTGGCTGGGTGTTTTTAGCCAGGGTACACCTTTCACACTGCTGGCACCAGTCCTTTACATCTTTGTCCATCCCTGGCCAGAAACACCTCTGCTTCACGACATCAGTCGTCCTCTCTATCCCTTGGTGGCCATGATGTTGATGAAGCTCCTGTAACACTTCTGATCTTAAGCTCTCTGGGAGAAGTAACTGGAGAACCTCTTCTCCACCATCTGGTCTCCAGCTGCGCCGATACAGGAGGTCCTCCTTCCGGACAATTCGGCCCCACTGTTTTACAAGTCCCCGGGCCTCTGGACCCAGACGCTCCTTCTCAGCACAGCTTGGCACTCTCTGCTGCTGCCAAAACTCCAGAAACGCTGAGATGGCAGGGTCAGCCCTTTGGAGTACCCCCAGATCTTCCCCGCTGCGGGATGGCAGAGCAGTTATGACCAACTGGACAGGGTCTTCCTGCACTCCCACAAACCGCTCACCAATTACCTCTGGAATGACTGTTCCTGGGAGGAGATACTCCAGTTGCGTTCTGTCCCCACTAGTCTGTTGCCTTGAGAGGGAATCTGCATTCTTGTTCACACGGCCTGGGCGATATCGGACTGTATACTCAAATGCTGAGAGTTCAGCGATCCACCGATGCTCCGTGGTGCCCAGTTTGGCTGTGTCCAAATGACTCAAGGGGTTATTGTCTGTCCATACTATACATCGGTGACCCCACAGGTACTCTTTGAACTTCTCAGTCATGGCCCACTTCATGGCTAACATTTCGAGCTTCATGGAGCTATAATGTTTCTCAGCAACATGTAAGCTGCGGCTGGCATATGCAACTGGTTTCACTTTGCCACCTTGCTCTTGAGACAATACGGCTCCTAGCCCACTGTGGCTGGCGTCGACCTCTAAAATGAAAGGCAGAGAGAAATCAGCAAAAGCAAGTGTGGGGGCACTTACAAGCTTGGCCTTGAGCTCCTGGAAGCTCCTTTCACAGTCCTCTGACCAAACGTCTTCCAACAGTTGCCTTCGTCCTCTGCACACCTTCGACCCAGCAAGTTCTGCAACAAGACGATGAAGGGGGCCAGCTAGTTTAGAAAAATCTTCTACGAACCTCCTGTAATAATTGGCAAACCCCAGGAACGACCGCAACTCTGAGATGTTGGTGGGGTGAGGCCAGTTTAACACTGCCGCAACCTTTTCTGGGTCCGTGGCCACGCCCTCCTCAGAGATGAGATGTCCCAGATATTTCACCTGCTTTTTGAAGAAGTCACACTTTTCCAACTTGACTTTCAATCCTTCTTGTTTTAGGCGACTTAGTACCCCTTCCAGCCGTGTCAAGTGATCATCAACACTGGAAGAGAACACAACAATATCATCCAGATATAACAAGAGTGACTGACCATGCTGGGCCCCAAATATCCTCTCCATCAAACGCTGGAAAGTCCCTGGTGCATTGCATAGTCCAAATGGCATACGGTTGAACTCGAACAGGCCAAACGGGGTGCAGAAAGCCGTTTTTGGCTTATCGATCTCTGCAACTGGAACCTGGTTATATCCAGAAGCAAGGTCCATTGTTGTAAACCAGCGGGCGCCCGAGAGGGAGTCTAGTGTCTCTTCTATTCGAGGCAGTGGAAAAGCATCCTTCCTGGTCTTTTTATTAAGTTGTCTGTAGTCTACACAAAGGCGAAGACTACCGTCCTTCTTTCTGACTAGGACAATTGGGGACGCATAAGGGCTACTGCTCTCTCGAATTACCCGGGTTGCCAGCAGCTGGTTAATGTGAGACTTAACTGCCTCATATTCAGATGGAGGGATGCGCCGATACCGCTGTCGTACGGGAATATCATCTAACAAAGGGATGCTATGCTCAATTAAATTGGTAAAGCCAAGGTCACCATCAAAAGCAGAAAACACAGATTCATACTTTAGCAATAAGGCTCTCACTTTGTACTGCTCTATTCCATCCAGCATAGAGAGATCAAGGGAGGTTATCTTCTCTCTAACTGAGCCAGTCTCGACAGTATGGGACCTGACTGCAGCGATAATTTGCTCCTGTGCACAAGGGACTTCCTGCAACTCTGATGGTAGGCTCACCACATCTATAGGAGACAACACTCCAAGAGAACAGCGGGGTTTCAATGTAACCGTACACACCCCTACATTCACCACAGGAACATAAACAGTACCCCGAAAAACATGCAAGAGAGAAGGAGACACTAACAAACCCTCAGGTAAGCCAAACTTTGCATTTAAGGGTTCAATCAAAACAGCCCCTGCCAAGGCCAACATAGCAGAACAAGTAGCAGGTACAAGTTTAGTAGTGCCAGCAGGAACAACCACAGGTCTTTTACCACGCAACTTTGCAACACTAGTCTGAATAGGGCCTTTCTGCAAGTCGGTCTGCTGATATAACTGGAAGGCAGGAAGCCAGGAACTGAAAGCCCCCAAAACTGTAGGGCGTTCAAACAACTCAGGGCCATACTGGTCAAACAACTGAAAATAGTAGGCCTTTATGACATTCATCCCAATTATTCCCGGTATATGAGGTAAACTAACCCGGCCTGGAGGGTCTCTAACAACCAAGATCCCTCTTCTAGGAATTACCACACCACACACCTCTATGTCTGGCTCAAGATAGCCCAAGTAAGGAATGCTCAAACCGTTGGCAGCTCTCAACTCTAACCAATGACAGGACTTTAACTTGTCTGGAAAATATTTCCTGAAAAAGCTCTCTGAAATGGTAGAAACCATAGAACCAGTGTCAAGGACACACTGGACTGGAACTCCAGATAATTTCACAGTGACTTGGGGACAAGGCGCCATTAAACACTCCTTCACCTCATCTACATGGGGACCCACTGAGCCTGAACCACCCCCTCCTAATGTCCGGCTCCTTACACTAGGGGGAGTTAGTTTTTCCGACAACTGAGGGCTAGTGGTGGCTTGGACCCGAGGGGACCTGAACTGGGAACGGGCGTTACAGTACCGTGCAATGTGACCTGGTTGCTGACACCTGTGACAAATCACACTACTAGGACCAGAAGAACTGGCCACAGGGTGCTGCTGCATAGCTGCTAGGGATTGAGTGATCTGATCCAACTGGTCCTGTTGCTTTTGTACCAATTCTGTCAGAGTGGCAATCTGTGAGGCAGTAGAATTAGAGGGGGGCTCAATTTGGAGAGGGGGTGCACTAGCCCGTTGTACAGCACAAGAGGACGGCACAACACTATTGTTGGCCACCCCACCCTCACGCTCCCATGTAATGGCCTCAGCCCTAACTTCCAGCAATGTACACCTTGGATTGTCACGAACGTAGCGCTTTAATTCCCTACGCAGATCAGAATTGCTAACATTTTGAGTAAATTGATCACGAAGTAAAATGTCTGCATTAGTCATGGCATGAGGAGAATTAGCTTTAACTTTGTTCATTAAACAAAACAACGAATGGGAAAATTCCTGCAAAGTTTCACCGTCTAACTGTCTCCGTGAAAAGAAGTCCTCTTGTAGTAAGACATACGACTGTTGGCAACCATATAGTTCTCTCAAAATGGCGAAAACAGTTTCTGGATTCTCACGTTCAGCTAATGGTCTATATTTAATCTCATCCCGAGCTACACCTTCGAGATGGTCAAAAATGAAAGCAGCCTGATCTGTGGGTTCAACATGCCGGACTCGCATGCTGGTACAAACTTCTTCTACCCACTCCTCAACCCCAATACCATGAGTCCCCCTGAAGGTTGGACACTTTCGCTCCCTTGGCAGGTAGATAATGCGGTCAGTTGTCCCCATACTCCCCAGAGCTGCACGTGTACTTGGACCAGCTGGTGCATCATGTTGAATTGAATTTGCTAGTGCAACGTCCCGTTCCTGTTGCAGACGACTCCTATCGGCCTCCAACTGCTGGACTCGAGCCCGGAGTTCTTCAAGTTCCTCTGCCATAGGAACGGGGAGGTGGGTCGTCCTTCACTGTTGGGGAGTATCCAGCTAGGTCCCACGATGTGCCTACTGTTAGCCTATTATGCTCCCAACTTCTAAATGCTCTTTAGAATAGAGATAAATAAATAAAATATATATACTGTATACACACACAAACTGCCTTATCAGCCAGATCCTTCCAGCAACGCCAGTAAATGTAACACGGGCTATGAAGGCCCGGATTGTGACTCAGAGGATGTGACTCTAAAGCCAACTGGTAGACTGTAAATAGTCTAGGGCTTCCCTATTACAAATACGCAGGTACGCCTGGCTTCAAATGACAAAAACAGAAGTGTTGTATACAATATATATTTTATTAATTCCTTTCAATATTAAAACAGCCTTTATTAGATGCATTTATGCTATGGTGGTTCTACCATGCCAGTTGTAAAGGGCTAGCACAACTCCAAATCACTAAACACCAAAGGATGTTACATGCCAGTAACATGAGAGCATGTACAGTTTAAAACAAGGCACAGAGTTGGGAGCACAATATAGCAACCGTAGCAATCTGCTTAATCAGTCACAATCCCAACAACAAGCACATTCAATTAGTTGCAGTGGCAATCTGCCACCCACTGGCACATGTCCTTAGCTTGTGCTTCATGGCTTTGCACAACTCCATGAACACTGCAGCAGCACTCACTACAGCCACATGCAGCAAGAGACTAAACAGCCAACACCCTGGAGAAGAATGTTTGGCTTACACACCTGGTGCTTAGTAACACTAATGAGCTAAACCACACTGAAGGTGGAGGAACAGGACACGGTGTGTTCAGGGAGCCAAACCAGAGTGGGAATTTACAGCCACTCTTCCAATGAACTAAAACCACCCGGTTACATTTTGTTTATATGTTCTTAATTTCATGTGTACAGCACTTTGTTGCAGCTGTGTTTTTTTAAATGGCTTTATAAATAAAGTATAATTGTTATTTTTATGTTTTAGTTCAATTTTTAGTGTATTTGCGATCGCTGCCAACGCGCAGCCGGCAAAAATTAAACGAGCGGACCACAGGCGGAAGGACCGGGTTCGACGGGACCCTCTTCCGGCGCGATGGAGCGGAGCTTCAACTGTACAGCCTTGCAGCAGCCTCGCAGCAGGCTCGCAGCAAGAGGACCTTCTCCTTACAGATTAATTTACGGGAGACACTTGGTGAACTTTGTGTTGTCTTCACTGGAACAGCGATAACTCCCAAAATCTCATCGCGTGCAACGAGCGGAGCTGGCGAAAACCGGAAGAGGAACAAGCTAACATTAGCTTCGGATTCGGGTGGTCTAATGCTAAAAGGAGCAGCAAACTGCGGCGCGCTCAGACGGGTTTCGGTAAGTTATCTTAAGCTAACACTAACAGTAAGTCAAATGAGTAATAAAAAAAGAGCTAATTTTAAAACAACAACACATTACAGATACTGGCTGTTACAGAGGGCGTGAACAGATCGTTGAAGGGCGTGGACTTCAAGAAACCGGTCGTTCAAAACGAAAGTTAAAAATGGCAGAATTAAAAAGGGTATAATTGATTATCTAATAATTATTTTGTGCATTAAATTGAAGGAATAGGGTCTGGATATCCCACAGAAATACCATAAAAATTTAAAAAATACATCTGAGGTCCCCTTTAATATGAAGATCTCAAACTAAAACCAACTTAAATTATGAATTAATTTAAGTTTAATTTGTCTCGGTAACGCAAACTTTGGTAACGCAGACTTTAGGTTGACCTCCTCCTGTCGCAGTTATAGCTGTCAAGTAGCTCAATCAGTAAAGCGTTGCGTCGCAGTGCAGAACTTTATGGGTTCGAGTCCCACATGGGACAACGTTTTTTTTTCTCCTTTTAATTCATTCCAGATTTAAAAAACACAAGAAAACTATTTACAATACAACAAGAAATGAAGCATAAAGTCTTTTTAATCTGGAATGAATAAATAATCTAAAGAAGGAAGGAAAAAAAATAGGCATACCTTGTGGGAATCGAACCCACGAAATCTCGATAACAGTGCAATGTTTTAACCAGTTAGCCACCAGTACACGTGTATATTTTAAGGTCCACATTTATTATAAACAAACATTCTTTGGCATTAGTTGGTCATTTACTCCCATGAGTGACGCTGCTAATAAGGACAGATTTACTTTTCTCGATCAAGGAGAGCAGAACTTCAATCTCCGCACCGGTAGAGTTCTTCTTTTTTACTTTTCGCTGTCATTTTATGCACGAACACGTTTTGCCTCCGAGGCAGGAAACGTAGCCTTATATGGTGTTTTGAGGGGTGGGAATTATGTAAATAACCTCTCCGCGTGCACGCGCAGGTTGATAGAACAGGTGGGATTCATCATATTTACGCTCCCATTTACACACTTTTCCTGAGGATAGAAGACTTTGTTGAATCTGACGTGGCATGTTCGTACGAACGCTTCGTACGAACAAAAGTAAGAGAAATTTAGGATGAAAATACGAACATTTTCGTGAACGAGGGCCATTGTTCCAGTTATGAGCAAATCTAGATCGTAAAAACTTTTTTGTTATAATCTTGTGTAATATTGACCTCTACAGATCATATTTATGACAAACTACAAGCATGCAAAAGACTGCGACGAAGTGAAGATTCAACGAGTCTGATGGCTTCCTTAGCAGTGTTGGGGTAGTTACCCAAAATAAGTAATTAGTTACACATTACTAGTTACTTTTAAAAAAAGTAACATATTACACTACTTAGTTACTCAGTTCTGGAAGTAACTTAGTTACATTACTTTCGGATTACTCTAATACCTGAGATTTAACCTGTATTAATTTTTATCTTTCAATAATGATATTAGAGATCTTTTTGACACTCATTTTTGATGAAAAAGTAAAACAGCAGTGCTACATAACAAGCACAATGCATATGTAAACGTGCCATTCAAAATGTAAAACTTCTGTTTTAAAAAAATAAAACAAAATAAAAAATAAAACATCTGAAATGTTTGTTTACAAGTTTGTTTACCTCAGCCTTTGTAGTGGTTGCCTGGCGGTGAAATTCAAGCCGAGCCTGCTTAAACGGTGGCGGCATCAAACTTGCACCATCCCTCTGCGGCTCTTTAGCAACTAGCTTAGCATTAGCGTGTTGTCTTTGTAAATGCTTGTAAAGATTTGACGTCGAGTTCGCAGCAGTAGACAGTGTCTTGTTGTGGCCCAGACATAGCTTGCACACTACTGTAATGTTCTTGTCCTTTCTCGTGACAAAAGAAAAATAATATGAATACTTCCATCCATAAAATGACATCGCCGTATGTCTATGTACCTTTATATGTCTATGTACGTTGACGTATGACGTTCCGACGTCATCGCGTACGTCTTTGTTTTCCCCACGTGACAGTCTGCTCCATAGATATCTATATATAATGTCTATGGTCCGCTCCGTCGTCCTCGTACCACAACTATTCTCCGAAAGGTAAATAAAATAAATAAATAAAACTATTCTCCGAAAGGTCCTGATTGTAACGCAAGTAACGAATGTAAGGTTTTGTTAGTAACTGTAATATATTACAGGCATTTTCAAAGTAGTGCGTTACACTACTACGTTACTGAAAAATGTAATGTCATTACTGTAACGCGTTACACCCAACACTGTTCCTTAGAGAACTTAAAGTGAAACTAATCACAAAAATAACTTTTTTTAGCTGATAAACCCCCTACAATGTGTTTAAAATGTTGTATAGCACTATTTATGTGTAAATTTTCATGTGTTTGTGCGTATTTGTTTAAATCGGCAATATTTGGTCTAAAATCGTGATTACGGTACTCCTATGGGTTGAACAGAGGTTATTGCACCTTAATTTTCTTGTTGGTCTATGTTTCGCACAGTGAAGTATTTTCGCAAGCTTTCGTCACAGCCTCTGCTGCCTGAGTATAAAAGTGGAGCCACGCCCCCGAGAAGGTCACTCCCCCTGCAGAGCTCAGGGCGGAGTTGGATTAGCGATTAGCAACATAGCATTAGCATAGAAGAGTGACGATGTTCCATGAAAGCCCTTCAAACTGATGTTCACCCACCCTTACACCATCAGGTTACAATCCGTTTGGAGGTGAGTGCCATTTTACACCCTTCTATTCCATAATTTTTCTTTTGAGTATATGACGCGTTTCTTCATGTGCTATGTTTGCGGCCTGCAGCGTTGCTTCGTTGCGGCCCCACATAAGGTCGTGGCGTTTTCATCTGTTGCTGATCAACGTTAGTTTGCGTTTAAATGCTAAAAGTCTAGTGTTTCTTATGAACACCGCAGACTGTGTGAACTCGGATAAGGAAGACCGCAACATCAAAAAACAATGGAGACTAGCTGGCGCTAATTTTAGCTGTTGTACTGGTTACGATGTTTTAGACACGGTGTTCCTTTGCTGCAAATAATGTTATGGTATTTATAAAATAATATTTAGCCTACTTGGTGAATGAATATCATGGTCATCAGCTCTGTGCAGCAGTATTTTGCACTGGGTCATCTGTTTGACAGATCAACAAGGTGATAAAACAGTAATGTTTCTCAATTATGTTTGTTTGTAAGGTGATTAAAAATGTGTTGTTCTTTTTTAGCTCCATGAGGCGTTCCACATCCAGGGAATCTCTGAGTTGTGCTTCACAGACATCAATCTTGATTAGAGACCTGTTGACATGTCACTTTGGAGGTGACATAAGAGCTGATTCACTAGGTATTCATGTTTTATTTATTACAGGTACTCCAATTGACCCATTAGACTTTTATTATGGCGGACATTATATAAAAACAAAAACGTTTTTAAAAAGTCTATGCAACATTAAAGTTGCAGTATGTAGCTTTTTTTATAAACATATTTCTTCTCTGTGACTATTTTTTGACAGAGTGATGTTAAACAGGTAATCTTTGAGAAATACTATATTCCTCTGGCGTCACCCGGTGGTTAAAATAGCATTTATAAAAACCAGAGCGGGCCGTGTTTGACCAGCCAATAAAAACAGAGTTATTTTCATGAACGAGCTTCCCCCGCCCTCCCCCCGCCTCTCCCAGCTGCAGCGCGCAGCCGGGCACGCTCCCGTCTCAAACAGTAGCTGTTTCAAGATGGCGGAGGTGGCGAGAGCTTCGAGTGCTCAGGATTGCCAAGCGATGCAGAGTTAGCAACTTTCCTGCTTGAAAAGTAAGTGTCTTTGCTTGAATCATGTGATAGCGCAAATGCCATGTTATTATCTACAACAGGCTAAAACCGTTTTCCGGCCTACAGCTGACGTGATGCTAATGGCAGCAGCTAACTCATTCAACCTCAGTATTGTTTCGATACGTACATTTAGTTATCCTAACTTATTGTATTGTGGATCAGCAAGCAGATATGATGAAAGTACTGTAACTGCGCTGTCTGTGTAAGCGAGGCATGATCACAACTAGCAATTAGCATATTGTCTGCAGATCATTTGGTGTTCATAATCGAAAAGTCTGTTAGTTCTCCTACACAATAAATGTTGTTGATGCATACATCTCAACCTCTTTGGACGTTTACCTGTATAAAGGGCCTCAAAAATCATTAATTTTTGGAATAAAATCTGTAAAACTTGCGGTGGGGTGGACGAGTTTGCTGCGGACATGAGCCTGCAGTGAAGCAGGATGAAAGGAGAGCGTAAAAAGTTCAAATTTTACTTCTAGCAGCAGAACAGGATGGAAGATGGCTGTTTGATGCTATTTTTTAAATCATCCTAAATGCTTTGATATGTTAGATAAATTTGTCATTGTGTGATAAATGTGTTGAAAAGAATATCTGATTATTGTTTGAACTACATTATATGTTTTTATGCAGAGATGATGACTTTGGGGAAGGTCTCAGAAGTGAATTTGGGGAGACTCCCATTCAGGTTTTGGAAACAAGGTAAGTAAGGGGAAACCATATTTATGTCAAGATTATTTTATGGTTTGCACTGCAACTAATATAACTGTGATCATAATATTATTACACAATTTTAAAATGTAGATGGTAAGGTTGTATGTCTAATATTGTTTATGAAATGTATTTCCACCAGATATTACGGTAGGCAGAAACAAAAAACAAAGTTTAATAGTTGTTTTTATATAATCCATCCATCCATCCATTTTCTTCCTCTTATCCGGGGTCGGGTCGCGGGGGTAGCAGCCTAAGTAGGGAGGCCCAGACTTCCCTCTCCCCAGCCACTTGGAGCAGCTCCTCCGGGGGAATCCCAAGGCGTTCCCAGGCCAGCCGAGAAACATAGTCCCTCCAGCGTGTCCTGGGTCTTCCTCTGGGTCTCCTCCCGGTGGGACATGCCCGGAACACCTCACCAGGGAGGCGTCCAGGAGGCATCCTAACCAGATGCCCGAGCCACCTCAACTGGCTCCTCTCGATGTGGAGAAGCAGCGGCTCTACTCCGAGTCCCTCCCGGATGACTGAGCTTCTCACCCTATCTCTAAGGGAGAGTCCAGACACCCTGCGGAGAAAACTCATTTCAGCCGCTTGTATCCGAGATCTTGTTCTTTCGGTCATAACCCAAAGCTCATGACCATAGATGAGGGTGGGAACGTAGATCGATCGGTAAATTGAGAGCTTTGCCTTTTGACTCAGCTCTCTCTTCACCACGACAGACCGGTACAGCGCCCGCTTCACTGCGGACGCTGCACCTATCCGCCTATCGATCTCACGCTCCAGTTTTTATATAATGTATTTCTTTATTGTTATGGCTTTTCTGTGCTGCAATTTTAGTGGACATAAAATTAGAATAATACAGACGCACAATATTGACAATAAATATCTTTGAAGCTTATTTTTTTTATTATTTTATTTTTCTAACCGCGTCACAGAAAATGTACAACTTTATAAATTTAAGAATTTTTAAAAAGATGACTTAATTAAAATTCTGTGTTCATGTATAACATACACTTGCACTGAACGTACGTATTTTAGTGCGTGTTAAAAATATGATTTTGTCTATACTTTTGAGTTAGTCTCATTAACTTTTATTGAGAGAATTTATTGTACTGGTTCCCAAGTACATGTTTCTTTATTTCATGATCAAACTTGATTATTGTTGCTTTAATAAAATATGTAATGTGTTTCCTCAGTATCAATGTTAGTTTGTTTTTACGTTTATATTTTTTTTGTTTCAGTATGTCTTCGCTAGACATTACGACGACAATGATGAAAGTGACTTGTTATTGCATGTTCTCTCCGTGCATGCGTGGGTTTTCTCCGGTTTCCTCCCACAGTCCAAAAACATGCATGTTAGACTGATTGGTAACTCTAAATTGACCCTAGGTGTGAGTGAGACAGGTCTCTCTTGTAAATGAGTCCCCGTGGCTCAACGAGGCTAGCCTGTATAAATAAAGGTTGAATGAATGAATGTTCTTCTTCCCCAGGTTGTCAGCGCTGTCCTGTTGATGATGATGGTGGTGGTGGTCCCACAGACAGCAGCAAAGCCACACAGGAAGTCCTTTGAAGGTTTAGCAGAAGAAACGGTCCCTCTGCGTTTGGACCCAAACAATTTAGTTCCCAGCCTAAAAGTCAGTTCTTTGGCCAGCGACTCCATCTCACCGTGGACCTACAAGTGAGGCTTCAGCTCCTCAGTGTGTTGTCCTTCATGAAGCTCAGAGTCCTGTTAACAGTTTTCGTCTCCTCTCTGTCCTCAGCATCTCCAGGGATGACAACATGTTCCCTCATGCGCTGTCGCAGGCTCACTGTTTGCTCAAAACCTGCCTGGACCACCAAGGACTGGAGGACGGGGGCCTGGAGTCCCGTCCCATTCTGCATCAGGTGCTGGTTCTGAGGCGAGTCAAGACGCCAGGGCCAGGCACCGCCTGGAGTCCAAACTCATCTCAGTGGGTTGCACCTGCGTGAGACCGAAGGTGATCAACCAGCACTGAGGACTGACCCATGGAGACCAGATGAAGACCATCTCCACGCGGGGTGTCCTCCAAAGATCTGTGGCAGGGTGTGGCCTTGGGGCAATTTCAATCCCAAAAATCCTCAATTAAAAGAAAAGAACTTTTAAACGAGTTGATGAAGTTTATCAATGAACCTTAATTTTTTTATTATATATACTGTATATATATATATTCATTCATTCATTCAACCTTTATTTAGTCAGGTAAATCTCATTGAGCCTCGAGGGCTCATTTACAAAAGTGACCTGCTACTAACTAAAGAATGATGAACAGCAATGGTAGAATTTCTGTTCATCATTCTACATCATATATATATATATATATATAATATATATATATATATATATATATATATATATATATATATATATATATATATATAGATATATATATATATATATATATATATATATATATATATATATATATAGATATATATATATATATAGATATATAT